>PVJO010024709.1:0-23939 GCA_004026905.1 Hystrix cristata
TACACTGCCATAAAAAAGGATAAACTAGAGTCATTCATATATAAATGGATGTTTCTTGAGAACATACTCTTAAGTGAAATAAATCGGACACTCATGAGCACACATCGAATTGTTTCTCTGATATGAGAGACCATAACTGTAAATAAGGACAAAGAGGTGTAATAGATATTATATAAAAGGAGGATGGTGTGCAGAGGAGTACTAGAAAGAAAGAAGGAGAAAAGCAGAAAGGCAACAGGGGAAAGAGAGGGGAAAGGGAAAATATGGAAAATGATGAATGAACCTGCTGTAAATAGGGAGGGAGGGAGGAGAGGGGAGGGGCGGGAGAGAGGGGGCAGAACCAAGATGCACCATGTATAGGTACAGAATAAATGTAACGAATGTGACCAATGTATGTAGAATGTACCAATACATGTTCTTGGTTTAAAATAAAAATAAAAAATTAAAAAAAAAAAGAATTGATGAGGCATCTTCACATACACAGAGATGGAGGGAGCTCCACAAAACATCTAGATGTTTGGTGTAGGAGTTAACATTTAGATGGTAGAGTTTTGTGTAGACAAAGTGTCCGGACAATTGCTTGCATTTTCTACTTCTCCAGATGTTTCAACATTGTGTTATGTAGCTCATGCCTATTGTTCTCAGATATTTCATGATTTTTTAGTAGAAAAACTTCTGAAAGCATTGATTTCATGTCTACTTTCAGTTCCTCATGAAAACTATAGTTTTTTGAACCTAATATTTGTTCAAGTTCCTCCTTTGTGTTAAATTATTATTCTACATAGTGGATGTAGAAGACATTCTTAGTATATCATTAAGACATAATAAAATGCAAATAAAGATTTTAAAGGGGTCCAGAATATACCACTTCTGAATATGCCAATGTGGCATAAGGATTATTTTGAGCTGAAGGCAACTGAGAATCAGCAAATACAGGAAGAGTTCTTGACTCTCCTCTTATCTGAACTGGGAAGCACAGAGACTCTTATCACCAGAGATAGAGCTGGCATTGATATGAATCTGCCTAAGTAAACCTTACTAATAATCCTTATATTCCATTAGTCTCCTCTAGATATTTTTTAGTAATGCTTGAACAATTTTATCATTTATCAGAGTGCCACCCTCCTTTTCTTTATTGAAATGGTATATAAGCCCCCAAGTCTAACTGCAACTTTGAGTTTATTTTCTGTGAATTCCTATGCATGTACAATATCAATAAATTTGTATTCCTTTCCTCTTGCCAATATATCTTTTGTCAGTTAGATATGCAGAGCCTCAGACATTGAACTCAAGAAGGGTTCAGGTTAGTGTTTTCCTTCTCAACAATTGAACTCTATCAAAACTTCCTTTAAAAATTTTAGTATATAATTTTAAAAAAGGAAAGGAAGAAATAAGGAAGGAAAGATAGCAATATAGATATTAAGTGTGTGAAATATCTGAAACATCATACAAATGAAATGGGAATTTTTTAGGACTTTAGCTATTTAGTAATGTGTTTTATATAATCATTACTCAACTTGTCAGTGACTACAGGCATGCTATGTGGAGAGATTATTACTGTCACACTCTAAGCCTGTAGTGAGGTCAGCTGTTGGATCAGTAATAACTGCTCCATCAGACAACGAATCTAAATGAGCATCGCCACTGTTAATCAGGTGTCTTGAAATCTTTGAACAGGCTGCTGTGATAAATGATTGCTGACTGTTGTTCTTCCTTTAGCCTCAGTGGACTTTGCTCACCCATATTTTTAATTAACTAATTTACTTCAGGACATTTAAAATGCTTAGATCTTTTCAAAATTTTCCACAGGGAGGTTATTCCCAGGGTAGACATCAGTACAAATGTCCTTCCTTTTTTTTTTTTTTTTGGGTAGAGATATATTTGTTACATTTTAATTTTTTCTCGGAGAAATATATTTCCAAGAAAGACTTTGGTTTTACATTTCACTTAATAGTAGTACTTTACCTTACAGAATGAAAGCATTTTAAAAATCAGCAAAAATACACAATGTTCTTTACGGGATATTAAGCAAAAGTCAAAGCTTTGGAAAATTACAACCTTCAGTGCAAAAGGAGATATATTCTGCTTTTTTGAAAGTTAATTAGCAATGAAAAATCTTTTAGAAAAAAATGTTGAATTAAACTGAGCTTGTGGGGGAAATCTCAGTAATTAAAAATATTCTTGTAAATACCTTAAAAGACTATGATTTTGGCAGTTATAAGCATTTACTTTTCACTTTTTTTGTGATTTTTGTCCTTTATATTAAGATCTAAAATTTAAAATCTCAGGTTTATTTTTTTTTTTCTTTTACAATAGTAAGAAAAGCCCACTGTCTTATTAATGTTAAGCAATTTTGTAAAGGTGGAGTTGATGTGATACTTAAAACCATATATCTGCATCTTTACTTTGTCATTGGTGTCTCTCTTATTTAGTGAATGAGGCTGGACGGAGATGAGACAGTCAACAACTGATAACTATTTTGTCTTTCTGACTTGACTGGTAAACTAGCAAATATAGTTAAAACAATATGCATGCATCTTAGGGTGTGTGGGAGGAAAATGAGTAGTCCTAGCATTTCATTGAAAAATTTTCTGGGTATTGAGTCCAACCTTCTAGAAACCTTCTGTGTTTTTGATGCAGTCATAACATAGTTTGGGTCTGTAGATTCCCAATAGATAATGAAAAGCAGAACAAAGCTTGACTTTCATTTCATATCCTTGGTTACTACAACTTTTGGGTTAAATCTCCTCTAAGCTCTGCATATAGAAATGTTAATTCTTTAGGGAATGTCTGTCTATAAATTAGCAAAACAAGCTTGATTATCCCTACATTTACATGTTCTATCCACATTTAAGACTGCAGACAACAGAATGGAGGAATTCCAGGGACATTCAACTAGGTCCAGAAGTCTCTAGTCATTGTCCTGAATCTATGATCACCTGAAAATGAGGCCACCTTTCAGCCAAAAGGATTCTAGAGCTGTGATACCAGGACTGAGATAATGATCAAACAGACTTCTGCCCACCAGCTAACACTTGAAAACTGGTCACTCAACTTTTTGAGTGGGCCAGTCTGAACCCTGGTATCATAGTGTTATGGTTTGTGTCTAGATGTCCCCCTAAAGCCTCATGTGGTAAGAGATAGCTGGATCTAGAGTGTGTGATTACTAAATTGATCCATTGATCGGTTTGGCCTGGTTCTGCTGGGATCAAGGATATGAGACTGAGATTGCGGGTGGGAGTGCGGGCCGCCCTGGGGGCAGGTAGCCTAGATAGAAGATACAGGAAGAAGCTAACTAACTGCTTGTTTGCATTGCTTATTTGCATACATTCCTTGCAATTCCTTACTTTACTTTGCGGCCCCTCAGCTGCCGGTCTGCCCCGCCGGCCCGCCCTGCTTCGGACCCAGCGGACTATAGACTGAAACCTCTGCAGACTGTGAGCTAATAAACCTTTCTTCCCCTAACTTTGGGTGTCAAGTATTCTGTCCCAACAACGAGAGAAAAGTAACTAAAACACATAGTATGCTGCCTCCAGCTACCTAATTTGAAATCCTTTCCTATCTTCCCTTTTACTTTCCAATTGAAACTTTTTAAAAAAACTCTATAGAGTTTTGTGCTTTAGCTTTAATTTCTATTATTACTAAAAGCAAGGACCCGTGATAGCCAGCAAAATGTTCATATGCTCTCTGAATAGTTTAATCATGAACAAACATTCATCTCTTTTGATTATCTACATGTTATTTTCACTCTTAACCATTTATAGCATTCCTGAATTTCTATTTTTGGCTACTTATTGCTGCAAAATAAAGCACTCTGAAATGTATTTTTGTGAAGTAAGGACTGTATGTCAGAAAATCAGACAGGGTACAATGAAGGTGGCATATCTCTACTGTACAACATCTGGGTCCTCGTCAGGGGAGAATCATACAGTTGTGCAGTAGCTTAAGGAAAGGGGGCTAGAAGAATTTGGAAATTCTTCACTTACATATTGAAAATGTGGGAGAGGATGGCCCAAAAGCTGGGTTCTGCTGGAGGTTGAGAACATGTACTAGGCTTCTTAATGGTGATTGGATTCTGAATGGAAGCATCCCAGTGAGGGGGCAACAGGAGAGTGGGTGTGCTAAGACATCTGGTTGAAACTGCATGGGCTTTGTGATTTAGATTTGGAAATCACAGGAAGTCACTTAGCTTCTAGTTTGTTGAAAAATGCAGGCAAAGGCCTGCCCATAGCCGAGAGGAGATGATGTAGATCCCATCTATTGGTGGGATCAGTATCAAAGAATTTGTGATCATTTTTTCATATACAACAACACCCAATTCATAGGTTTTCTTTTTCCTAAGAGATTTTTCCTTAATTTTCTTACAAAGAAACAGGAAGTATCTAGTACTTTATAGGGGAAAACTAGAGGTGAATTTTATATTGTTTCTCCCAATATTACCCAGCTTATCTGTGTACACACAGTAGGTTACAGAAAAATGTTACGTTTTTCTTGCAGTGCACCTTGCAGTCAATCAGATTATCGTATGAATGTTCTGTCTGATATAGTTGTCATTACCTACAGCTCTATTAGCTGTTCATTTGTGGCATAAAACACACCCAAATACAGAGAATTGCTTTTGAACCAAACCATTGTTTCATGAATATTAGAACACAAATCAATGCATATTGACTGAGTTTGTGTGGGTGAACGTGATAGCATTGCCCTCGGCAAAATATGGTTTGTTTCTTCAAAACAATGTGCAAGGATTAGGACAAAAGTAAGAAGCACTTAAATTTTCAAGATATTGAACTCTAGGCTCTGAGCTAATAGGTTCATTTCTTCAAATGCTTGAAACTCATGTGAATGGACACTACACTTTCTAAAGTACTCGCTTCTGTGTGGATAGTGTTAGGCAAGAGGCCAGAGAATGATAATGACTATAGGTAACACTCTAATGACACTTTTAATGAACATATATCATTGCTATTGATTCTCGGAACAAGCACGTGAAACAGATATAATCATCCCAAATTTACAAGTATTGGACATTTTCTGAAGCATGCCCAAGGTCATTACCTTGCAGTGGTAGAATGGAGATTTAAACCTCTCACATATTACTCCTCTAGAGATCACACTTGAAATTGCTCAGCTAAATTAAAGTACTCCTCTGCTTTCATAATACCTTGAAATCTATCCATACCTACCACTTTGTTTTATAATTATCTACTTCTATGTTTTTTTTCCTCACTTGACAGTTGACTAGAAAGGTCTTCCTTCATGTACCTGAACTCACTAAGGATTTGATCTGAAGTAACCAATGAATGCTTGCAGAAGGAATGTATAAATAAAGAACCTTCAACTCTAAAACTCTTTCTTACAATCAATGATGTATTTTAAGAAACAATAGGGTGAATAAAAGCTGTTTTTTGTGGATTGTTTTAGCTTATTTTTCTGGAACAGAAACAGCCAGAAGGTCTGTGTTTTTGAGTAGAGTGGGTAAGGGGAAAATATTAGGAATACTAGAAGTTGAGGTGAGAAAGTTAATGAGGTAAGGGTCAGATTATATAGATCCTAATAAGACTCTGAGTGACCTGTTAGACTTAGGAGGCAAAGTCATTCTTTTAACAACCTATGATAAGAATAGGTGGAAGCTGAGCAAGATTAGAAATGGGGAAAACTACTGTGATTGGTTTACTAAAGTAATGAAGACTAGAGGCTATTATTTCTTGACAAAAATGAAGGGTGGTTGGATTTTGGTTTTATTCTGAAAATAGAGCTGAGAGGAACCTCATGTGCTCATAGGCTGGGTTTTAGAAGAGGATTGGATGACTGGGGTAGTATAACTGACCTTCTGTTAGGAGGTGAGGCCTGATTAGGGGAGGCAGGTCTCTTGGGGTGTGCTCTGTAAGGCTCTATCTCCTTCTCTGGCTCCTCTCTTTCTGCTTTCTGGCTACCATGATGTGAACAGTTTTCCTCCATCTAGGCCCTTGCACCATGTTTTCCTGCTTTGGAGCTGGCCAGCTATGGACTAAAAATGTGAGTTAAAATAAACATTTCCATTAAGTTACAGATGTCAGGTGTTTTTTCCCAGTGATGAGAAAAGTAACTAAGACATATTTTGATACTAGAAGTGGGGTTGTGGCTGTGACTACATGACCGTGTGGTTTAGAAGCCTTTGGAAGTGGTTCAGGGAAGGAGTTTGCAAAGGTTTGCAAATACCAAGTAGAGAAGCCCTAGTATGCTGCAAGCCAAGCTTGATAGGAGGTTTTGGTCAGAGGTCAGAAGACCAGAATCCTAATAGAAATTCAGATAAAGATCAGATGTCAGGAGGTTTCATGTGGGAATAAGGACATCATTGGCAGCTGGATTTCAGGCCATGTATGTTATGGTATGGCAGACAATTTGTGTACATTTTGCTCATGTCCTGAAACTTTGTGGGAGATTTAAGATTAAGGGTGGTGGACTAATTAATCTTGTGGAGGAAATTTCAAGGCAGCTCATTGTTCAAGTTGTAGCATGGATTCTCCTTGCTTCTTTTGTAAGACCCATTGTGGTAAGCAGGAGCAAGAAGCCAAGTTAAATAATTTGAAAAATTATGCTTGTGGCCAGAAGGGAAGCCGCCGTAAAAATCTGGCCCAGGACAGCTTGGCTGCTGAGAAGATTAGCATTAAAAAGAAACCAAGTACAGTGAAACCTTAGTTTTCAAGAATAATTTATTCTACTCATAACCAAAAACACTTGTATATTAAGGTAGTGAGAAACAAAGAGCCAGTTGTGATCATGTGATATTTGGTGTGATGTACTACTATTCATGTTGCAAGGTACTGCTTATCAAGTTAAAATTTCTTAGAAATATCTGCTCCTCTTGCAGAACACTCACAGATCTATTTACAACTGAAGGGTTGGGGATTTAGCTCAAGTGGTAGAGCACTATTTACAATTGAAGATTTGACTGTATTTTGCATCAGGACCTAGAGGGTATCCTTGGAAAGGGTATCCATGCCTAAAAGGTATCCTTGGAAACAAGAAGACCCCACCTGTCACCTTGCAAGAGTGAAAGATTAACTTTGAGAAGAGAACCCCAGGGTCTCTGCTCTTTCTGGGTGAAAGAGGGAAGTTTTTCCCAGAGTTTAGCTATTCAGGCACTCAGGTCGCTCCAGCCATGGTCCCAGAGGCCCAGCTACTGTTCAAGCTAGTGGCTGACCTTGACATCATCCATGCGATGCTGGTATTATGGACATGCAAAATGCAAGAATTGTGGGATCAGGGAAGCTTCTACCCAGATTTCAGAAGAAGGCAGAGTACCCCAGATAGGACAGTGTGTGAAGCTGTGAAAGTGAAACCAAAAATATAGTAGAGACTCCAAGAAGTTGGCAAAGCTAGGTACTGGGAATGTTTGAGGAAAGATGTGAGCAGTGAACAGAGCCAGCTGAACAGAGAAGCCATGTACAGCTGCAGTGGGAAATGCCATGGGGCAGGACCACCCAACCCCTTTGGAGCTTACGTTTTTGCCCCAGGTACTGGACTGGAGCTGTGCAATTTAACATTTGCCCTGTTGGGTTTCAGTCTTGCCTTGGTCCCATTCCTTTATATCCCCCTATTTCTCCATTTTGGAATGGGAATGTTTACCCTGTGCCATTGTTTGTTGGCAGTGATTAACTTTCTTTTCTTTTCTTTTTTCTTTTTGGCAGTGGCTCAGAGGGTGTTTGCTTTAATTCTCTGAGGAGTGGACTTCAGTTTCACTACCAAAACTGTTAAGACTTTGGTTTCTCTTAAAAATGGACTAAATGCATTTTGCCACATGTACCTTTTGGGGGCCAGGGGCAGAATGTTATGGTTTATATCTAGATGACCCCCAACAGCCTCATGTGCTCATAGGCTTTTAGAAGAAGATTGGAGCACTGGGCACTGTAGCAGACTTGCTGTTAGGAGGTGGGGCCTGCTAAGTTTCTGTTGTTATGTCTTCAAATCCATTAAACTGTTTATACAATGTATAACCTGCCATTTATTCCATCCATATTATATGTACCGCTCATATTATAATTTTCATCTTCAAATTTTGATTTGAATAATTTTTATATATATTTTGCACCACACATTCTAGTTTCTTGAACATGTTGAATACACATTTTTTTTTTTTCTGAGATAGGGTCTTACTATGTAGTTCAGGCTGGCCTTGAACTCACTATGTTCCCAGGCTGGCCTTGAACTTACTTCGATACTCCTACCTTAGCTTCCTAAGTGCAGAAATTACAGGTATGCAGCACCATGCCCAGCTTGAATACAGTTTTAATAACTATTTCAATGTCCTTGCCTGCTTATTCTATTATTTGTGTCATTTCTAGATCAGTTTACATTGATGGACTTTTCTTCTCTGTTATGTATCATATTTTCCTGACTTGTACATATTTTGGTAAATTTTGATTGTATACAAGATACTGTAAATTTTTCTTCATTGGGTGCTAGATATTTTTTCTCTTTCTATAAATGTTTCTGAGTTTTGATGTGGAACACCAAGTTACTTTCTAACCGTTTGATCTTATCAGGTCTTGCTTATAATGTTTGTTAGATGGGACCAGAACAGTGTTTAGCATGGGCTTGGTTTTCCTTACTAGTGAGGCAATCCCTTCTGAGTATTCTATTCAATGCTCACTGAATTATGAGCTTTCCAGCTTCCTTGGAGAGATTAAGTGCTATTCTCAGTGCTACATGAGGACCAGGTGCCATTACTCCTAATTCCTTTGGATATTTCTTTCAGCAGCATTGGATAGTTTCCTCATATGTATCCTTGTTAGTTCTCAGCTAAAGGTTGGAGGAAGATCTTTATGAGATCTCTGTAGTTCTTTCTTTGTATACTTGTCTCCTTTCTGGTAACTTTACCTTTGTATCCTGTCTAATAGCTTTACTTACTTTGGTCTCCTGGGCCCTCAGCCTCATTTCAACTCAGAGAGACAACTGTGTTCTTCCTGGAGTCCTTCTCCCTGCACCTGGCCTAGAAAAATCACAGTAAGCAGTAAGCTTGGGCTATCATAGGACACATTTCTTTTATTTTCTGTCTTTGAAAGATCAGAAAGATACTTGATGCCGCTGTCTTGAAAACCATTGTTTTGTATATTTTACTTTTTTGCTGTTGTTGTTAGAGAAAGAAGGATAAATCTGGTCCCTCACAGGCCTTCTTGGTCAGATCAGAAGTCTAAGTAAGTTTGCTATAATTCAGCTCTGTTTGTTGTTGGAAGAATAGGTTAAAATTGTGTAGGCTGTCTAATCAGATTATCTAAAGGAAGGGGACTTGGAAAGGGCGGTTCAGGGGCTGGGAGGTATATGTATTGTGTGTCAGTGTGCAAGCATCTGTCATCATGAGAGCCTGATATTAGCAGTTCCCACACTGTTCCAGCCTGACAAAAAGCATCTATTTGGGGATATTTAATCACTTAAAAAAATAAAATTATTGTAGCAAATGAAATTATTTATCTTAAGATATTCCATTGGCCCACCATAAATCTAGAAATAGGCAGCTTATTTTTTCTTGTGTTTATTAAATTTCCATAGTGCTCTTTCTTTAATGTTCTGAAATCACTGCATTTGTGATCAGTATAATATGTTCATGATCTATATTCACCTATAAGAAACAATTTTCATTAAATAGAATAAATGAAGGCTCTAAGAGAATAAGAAAAGGAAGTTGGGTTTTCAGAACTAGAATCCCAATAGATTATTAGAAAAATGATTACTGTCAAAAATTCTACAGACAAAGGAAAATTCTGTCATAAATTTACATAATGTATTTCTAATTAATTTTTCTATTGGTATAAATGACCCCTTTACCAACTTACACCTTTTGTATTACCATGAAGAAATAGCTTAAAATGAGTATCTAATCAGTTATAAAATGTCAGGAAGCTACATTTTCTTTACTGTTCTCAAAGTTGCAGAAAAAGATCTGGGACCCTATTACATTTATATAACAAGAAGTCTACCCTGCTCATGGCTATCAGACGTGCATTTTCTTCATTATTCCCTTCTCACAATTCTTCAAAAACAGAGCGCTCTGTTTATGTCTTATATCTTGAATATGAGAGTTGAGAACTGCTCTTTCCTCTGTAATATGAAGAGTTATTCAGTTTACTTTTTCCATAGAATAATAGGAGAGAGGAAATGGAAACCAGGAGACTGAATCGAGTATGCCTACATGGTGTTATAGATACACTGAAAAGTAAGTTATGAGTAAAAGAATTAAGGAAAAGAGATTGGTTTTTAAGGACTTGGGCCAAGCAGGTTGCCACATAGCAAGAGGGTTAACCTGGTGGTTACATTGAGTGACACAAACTCCCACTTAGCAGTTTTAGTTACCTCAAAGTATGCATAATTTTGCATGAAGCTGGATACCTCCTTTAAATCTAGGTAAGTATAAAGAAGATGTGGTTTTTCTACACAATGGAGTACTACTCAGCTATAAAAAAGTATAAACTTGTGACATTTCTAGCTAAACAGATGCACCTCAAGAACATAACTCTTAAGTGAAATAAATAAGACACATGAGTAAATAGTGCATTGTTTCTCTGGTATGAGAAACCGAAAGTATAAATAAGGACCAAAATATATAATAGACATTGTGAAATAAAAAGAAAGTATTCAAAGGGGAAGGGGAAATGGGAATGGGGGGTGGGGAGGAACAAAGGGAAAAGGAAAAGAAAAGGAAAAAAGATGGAAAAAATAGAAACAAAGCTGTCATAAATAAGGCGGGAAGGAGGAGTCAAAGAGAAGGGAAGGAAAAGGGAAAAAAATAAAATATAACATGTACAGATACAATCCCCTTTGATGAATATGATCTTTATGTGTATCTAACATGTACCAATAAATTTTTTTTTTTAATTATTGAATGCTTCACGAATTTAGTGATGTAGTAACCAGTGATCCTGGTAGAAGCACAATTCTGAAAAAGACCTGTGGGGGAGGTTTCCAACACAAAGGTGGCCAGATCTAGAAAGCTATCATCCTCCTTTAAATTTTCAAAGGCCTTTTTTATTCTAGATGCACTAAGAGCCATATCTGTATTAATATACCAAATCTAAGGCAGCATTCTACAGGGTATGATGCCAGTTTGAATACTATAAAAGTCATGTACTATATGAGTTTCTGACTTGGCATATGTCTTAGTTACTTTTCTCTCATTGCTGAGGCAAAATAGTCAACACCCAAAGTTAAAGGCAGAGGGGTTTATTTAGCTCACATTTCATAGAGGTTTCAGTCCACAATCAGCTGGATCCAAGGCAGGGTGGCATGGCAGATAGGCAGAAGGCAGCAAGGCAAACAAAAAGGTAAGCAGGGGTAGGCAAACCTCTTTCTATCCCTTATATCTTATCCAGGTTGCCAGGATTAGGGCTTGCCAAACCAATCAGTGGATTGTATTAGTAATCACACACCCTTAATCCCAGGGTCACACACTCTAGATCCAGCCACCTCTGAAAACACCCAGCCTGTGATCACACGAGGCTTTGGGGGGACATCTAGACACAAACCATAACAGCATGGATATTATTCATTTCATCATCCAAGAAATGTTAAAATCTCCAGCATAAATCCCTTGCAGGGACTTGGGTTCTAGGCAGACCTGATAAATCATTTGTATTGTTAAAATACTTCCTAGGCAATGACTTTGCTGCTATTGGTGTCTTGGCCAAAGTCTGTATTTTTGATATGGAGTAAAGACACAATTTACATGGAGTGAAATTCATTTATGGGAAGTTGAAGCATGCTGAAATAAACAACACGATTAAAGGTTTTTTTTTCTGCTGAAGTGTTTCAAATGTGCCTGATGAAAATCCTTGACTGTTAGAATATTTCATATATTTACAATAAATGTTCATGGAAGTTCTATAAGAAGTGAGATTTCATTCTTAGAGAGACCTTAAATGTCTAATGATTCTGAGAAATTGCCCAAGATGTACATTTGGTAGAATATCACCCTTATACCCACATTATATATATCTTGTTAGTCACTCATTCAGGAATTATTTATTGAGCTATTTTTGCACTGTGCTTAACCCTGGGAATAAAAAAAATGAATAAGATGCTCCCTATCTTTAAGGTTCCTCTATCTAGAAATATGTGATTGGAGTGGTAATTTTTGTTATATGGGTTTGGAAATTATTTAGCTGCATTCATCAGAGTCATACGAGAGATGAGAAGGTGTGAATTGTGAAGTGAGTTTCAGGTTGTCTTTGGAGAATCAGTTCTGATGTAATATGAAAAAGGTTGGAAGTCATCTACTTTATTAAGAAATTGAGTTCTGACTTACCTTCTGCCTTCAGGGCCACATGCAATTTGCTTTGAAGGAATGGGAACAGATCCACCTTGCACTTTTCTGAAGTTTTTTTTTCTTTTTCAGGCAGTTGAGAGCCTCTTTAGGTTAAGGCTAATGCATAGATGGTGACTTCATATCCCTGATACCCTCCAGCATTTACATTTTCTCGGGGAGATAGGCTAGACAAGTAGTGGCTTTACTTCCAAGTTATGGACTGACATACCAGTAGACTAAGTCACTTGCCCAAGGTCACACAGCTACCACGTGTTGGAGCAAGGACTCTGTTGCTTTCTCTACCCAAAACCAAGTAACTGTATTCATCAAACCAAAATTTTCTCAGGTAGACAACTTTCCAGTGTTTCCCTTGACAACGTTAGAAGCAGCAAACAGGTGTTGCTCTCACAAAACCTTGGTACTTTTTTCCTTTCTGCAGCAGGCAGAGGGTGAGCAGAATGGGCTACAAGAAATGGATTTGTCATTCTTGACATTCCTAGTTCTCCACTAGTTTTGGTTTCGAAAAGAGAAAATCTTTCTTGAGCAGCAGGTGTCACAGAAGTATCCCCCAATACCCATTATCTCGCAACAAGGAGAACATACTATGTTCCTCAATTACAACTGAGGAAACAGTCTTAGATGGTTGAAATAACTTTTTCTCAGCTACATGGCTTATAACTGGTTAAATTTATTCAGGTCACATCGGCTTTCAGGTGTTCTTTATCCTCTTACACTCTAGGCCTTTAAGTAGGAGTGCAGGAGAAAAATGGAAGGATAGCTACATTGTTAAGAAAAAAAAAAGTGAGCTAGACAAATGAGCATTGATATGGCACAGCCAGAAGTGGGGAGTAGGTAGAGATTGAGGGGAAAAAGTGGCTTGTGCAGAGTGTCTGTCATATGTGTGAGCATTTTATACCCTCTTTCTTCTCCAGGCAGAAAAGTTCTCTCTTTAGAGCCCTCCTTAACTTCTGGGGGTTATATAATTTGCTCTGTTCTTTTGGTAGGTGTGAGTACAGGAAACTTCTTTTAGGAAAGTGCTTAAAATACACTTTATTAGAAGAAGAATGATTTTAACTTGTGTATTTATATAACATTATCATAGTGATTAAATTCTAAAATTAAAACTCCAATGAGAGCTTTTTATTCAGAATCATATCATGGTTTATTACATGGCAGATATTGCTTCTCATGGGTTAGATCCATACAGTGCCTTTTTAATAGGGAGCTCCAATTACTCCAGTGGGTGGCCGCTTAGCAGTATAGAGATTAAGGGCAGACAGATGGCTTTTGAATTCTGGCTTTTGCACAGCTTTGTAACTTTGCCTAAGGTTTTTAACCTCTTTTAACTTATATACTTATCTACAAAGTGGGAGTAATTTCCTCACATATAGTTGTTATGAGGACTAAATGACATGTATCATCTGGGGTCTAATGTGGGGTTCCTTGTAAAATAAGAGGTCAGACACTGTTAGTCTTCTTATACTTTCCTCCACACAGGATTGAGGATTGACTTCAATTTTACTACCTCATTTTGCAGATGGAGAAATAGAAACAAAAAGTGAAGGATTTACAAAACTTCCCAGCAGAATGATGTCCTATTAACTTCCAATTTGCTGTTCTAGCTACTGACTGTGTTAAACTTGCATTACAGGCAACTCTGTAGGAGGCAATAATCCTATTTTGGGGCTGTTGAAAGATGCTGATTTTGTGTCAGTTTGACATTTTCTAGGACTCTATGGGAAAAGTACTTGCTTTACTTTAAACAGTCTTGCTGGTGAGTTGTGTGATGCTGATCAAGTCATTAAACAACTCTGGGGCTTGATGCTTCCACAGTGGTTGGGTTTTGCTTCTCTTTTTGGACTTAGGTTTTTTCTTCTACTGTTATTCCCTGTATACTTGCTTGTTTCCACCACCAAATGGAGGCTGGAGGTGCATCTTTCTTACCTGGTATCCTGAACAGTGTCTTCCACTGCTTCTTTATTTTGCTGATTAGAACACCTAGGCCATGTTTGGTATGAGATGGTATGACAGTATTGACATTCATAGCAAAGTGAGTAATCTGTTGCTGAAACAGTACAAACATAATGCACTATTACGTACACACTGCTGCTTCAGGATATTGCCACCAAATGGTCATAATGTGAACAGTCTGGTCAACAGCACCCTTCCCAAATGAGCTTTAAAAGTGAAATCTTTAGGGGTTCTCTGGAAACATTGTCCCTGGAAAAAAGCCTCTGTCAGATTTATACATTTGTTTATTTTCTCTTTCTTATTAGTATGCGAGGACCATAAGAACTAGAACCTTGTTCTTGTTCTCTAAAATATCCACTGCACAAATATAGTTCTTAGCTATGGTAAGACTCCAACATATATTTGTTGAATAAATTAAAATGAATAAACAGAAAGTTATCACTCCCTCCATTCTGGTTATCTGCAGGCCAAGAGCTCCAAGAAGAGGACATGGTTTTAGCTGTTGTCATGATCAGGTCACTGATACAAGCAAATTCCTACATCTCTTCAGAGCTACAAGGAACTATGAAAACTATGAAAAATGGGTATTGGGGTTGAGCAGCCACAGCAGGTGGAGAATTCCAGTAAGATCTATATTATGGGCCTCCATGTTAACACAAGAATTGGTGGAAATGGGAATAGAAATTTGATATAATAACTCTAAGTCAGGACAACAATCTTTGTTTAATTACTCTAAACAAAGATTACAGAAGAAAGATATTTTTCATTTACTATTATCTCTAATTTACCTCCCACCTTGATTGTTCCCTTTTAACCTTAAACATTTCTAGCCTTCACTTTGTAGTTACTCATACTGCCTCTCATATGGTTTGATTTATTTTTTTCAATCATTTGTCCACATGTTTTTGGTTTCATCCCCAGGTCACATTCCTTACTGTTCTCTTCATCCTCTGAAAAGGAGCAGCCCCACATTAGGATTAAGCTGCCTTCTTCTCTCAACTTTTTTAAGGCTCAGTTTGTACCCTCTAATTTTGAGGGGAAAAACCCTCTTCTCTGATTTTCTATGTGAGACACCTGAGAATTCTGCACAACACATTTCTCCTGCTTGCCATTTAATTTTATATTGTTAATATAATAATTTATTTCACTGGATACAAGCTCTAGATGGCTGCAATTCCATAAGGAAACCAAGACTTGTGTATACTTCTCTCTTGGAAGATTTTCACCCTGTGCTGGATAAAGTGTTCATAGCTTCCTTGACTCCTCACTTCTCCATTGCAGAATAGATCTCACATTCCATGTAGTTTCTTTCTTTCTTTCTTTCTTTTTTTTTTAAATAGATTTTTATTAAAATTTATCCAAAATTACACAAGCTTATAGACCACAATATCTGTGCCTTTTGCTTATGACAATGAGCAATATAAACAACCACATAGTACCTGTAGTTTCTTGAAATGATTTCAAATTTACTGTATCTGTATTTGTCAGAAAAGGTAACTGCAGCCATAATATGATGTGAATGGTTCTCCTGAGAGATAGTTAGCCTCCAAATAATTCGCTTGTCTCTCATAGGACATATAATATTGCATCTTTAGGGATTCATGACATTCAATTTATAGGAAATTTCTATTGAATTAAAATCAAAGGAAAGAAATAATAATTAAGATATGAAGTATTGGAGCCTGGCAAGTAATATTTGTGTTTCAATTCTCCTGCAAATAATTTTATTTGGATTATTTTATTTCAAATTGTAATATAAGCCTATTAAGGGCTATGATATGGATGTTCATAATGATAATTATAATGAGTACATATTATCCCATGGAATGGACATACCATGATTGATTTAACTATTTTATGACTGATTATCTTGAATTTTTCATTACTCTTTTAGTTATATTTATGCATATGATCTTCTGTCTGTGATCTTTTGGCAAAATATAACACCAATATTACTAGTATTATGAAAGTGTTACATGTTAATTAAAAAAAAAGCGATGTTGAGAAATCAGAAGACAAGTGTAAAAATATCCATCCCAAATCTGTCATAGAGCATTATTCATATTAGGTATACATTATTCCAGTTGCCTTTCTAGGTCAATATAAAGATTATGGAGATTCTGTTGTATAATGTAAATATCTAGTTGCCTTCTTAACGTTTCCATGTATCTCTCTATCTTTAGATCCAGGAGGCTTATGTCTCCAGAGTGGAGAGACTGATCTCAGTACTTGTCAGACACGACTCCGTGTTAGAATTACTTGCTGAGCTTTAAAACCCTAATATTGATGGTGAGGCACTTTCCTCTGAGACTTAAAGGCTCCAAGGTAAACTGATCAGCTTTAAGTTTCAATTCTGATATTTTTCTTAAAATCTCCATGATGAAATAATAATTTTGAGAGCTAGGTGATATGGAGAGAGCAATTTTATAACACATCAAAATCCAGGCCTAATGAATTTCATCATTCAACTAGATTATAGGGGGAGTAACAGTCACAAAGTGAGAATGAAGAGGCAAGAGCTCTTTGTATTTCCTGACCTGGCTCTTTTAAACTGGACCTTAGCATGAAAGAATGGCTTCAGAAACATCGTGAGAATGTAAGATCAGGTGGTCTATTTGCCTGTGAAAAATCAGGGGAAGGCTCTCAGGCTCCATGAGAATGTTAAACTTCAGCTTAGGGTTACCTGCAGTAAGGCTGAGAACAATGGTACAGAGCTGATGACCAAAGGCAGAAAAATGGACGAGTCTGGACAGAACTCCTGTTCCCCCATATTCTGCTTGAAGGCAGAAGAGCAAGAATATTCCTGAATGTCGTGGGGAGAATTTGCACAAGGACCAAGAGAATAAGGTTTTTTCAGGTGCAAGAGGCTGTGGGACCAAAAGTAAATAGTAGAATTATAGACCCATCCAAGGCTGAGTGCCTGTTAGTCCCTCCCCTATTAAAAGGCTAGCATCGCATTGCATCAGTGGTTGCAGTAAAGGGGAAGGCCTAGGCTAACTCTTTACAGCAGAGTCTTCAGGAAACACCATAAACTTGATAATTTAATCTCTCTCCACTCACATTGCCACAAGGTTACAAAAGCCGTATATCTGATATACCCAGATGCTGTCTTGGAGAAGCAGAAAGGGAGAAGAATATGACTTTAAACATATGAGCCTTTATAAAGGTCATCTAAGCTTGGGCTAAGTATAGACTAGCCCTGTTTTCAGTACTGAATCTAAGTGGGAGGCCTGGGTGTTGGCAGTGGGACTGCAGGCACTACAGACTAGTGATCTCTTTCACACGAAAAGTACTTACTTTGTCATCTAACAATCATGTTTAACTATCAGCAAGATGACTTCTGGGGCTAGTTTCACATCAGTATGTGTAAAGGTAAAGAGCTTTATAAATTATATATTATGACTATTTCCTGGGGCCAGTCTATATCTGTTTATTAACATTTAAAAAAAAAGTTTAAGATTACAATATTCATTGGAACTGAGAGCAGTGAATGTTATTGGCATCTGACCTCTGCAAAAGCCACAATTTTCCTTAAAATGCTTTCTTCATGCCTAGATCTGTCACTTTGGAATCCATTTGTAATGTGCTAATGATCTTAAAAACATCAACTTTAGAACTACCAAAATACAGTAGCTTAATTCCTAAATGGCACCCTCATTTTATTATAACCATTATAACCACTGAGAGGAAAGGTTATTGTCCCAGCTTTCCTGAGCAGTTTCAAAGATTTAAAGAGGTTGGACTTTGGAGAAATTTTTTCTTTTTAATTCCTAACTGGTTGCAAACGTCTATGGGCCATGTAGTTGTTTCTTAACATTGTCTAGTGGATGGATGTGATACTTTCATGGACTTTAGATTAGAAACTTCTGGCCTTAAATCCTCTAACATATACTTTAGGACTAGAGCTGAAGTTTAATATGCAGCCCATGACCACCCAGTGCTGGGTCACACTTCATAGGTCACATCGGTGATTACACAGGTGCAGTAGGAACCTGGCAATTTGGAAGGGTAAGCCGTAGAACCTCTCCATCATCTCTGAATGGCTTTCCCTCCCTTCCTCACTGAGCCAAGTGTAAAGCTTATGTCAGTGTAACAGCAGCCTGGCAGGCAAAGGCTGTTAGGCTGGCATTAAATTGAAACCTCCTGGGAGAATGGCAGGAACAGGGCAGTGCAGTGCTGGCAAAAACTGTAATGCTCTTTTCTTGCAAGTCTGTTTTGCGGTAAAAGAGTCCAGGCTGGCCACGTATGAACCATCCTGTCCAGTGCAGAACAAACATACTGTGGCAATGTGAACTGTAGCTACTTTTGTGACTGTGGTCTCTGGTCTCTGGTTGCAAAACTATCCAAGAACATTTTATGATAAATTTCAAATCAGTACAATTAATGACTCTGCAGAGTTCAAAAAGGGACCAATTCATAAAGCAAGGGACCAGAAGGCCAATCATCTAGACCAGGGATGGTGAGCTTTTTGGAGACCAAGTGCCCAAAGTGCAACCCAAAATCCACTTATTTATTGCAAAGTGCCAACATTGCAAATAAACCTGAATACAACATTATGGTCTTATTTAGAAAAAACAACTGTTATCTGATGCTCAGCTGCTGGGGTGACTTGGCTTGCATGCTGACAGGGCACTGTGTGCCCACCGTGTCACGTGTGCCATAGGTTTGCCACCACTGATCTAGACCCTGAGAAGACAGTATTTTCCTGGTCATAAGATCTATAAAATTGGACTCTGGGTTATCCTTGCTTTATTGGATCGCAACAGGTTTTAGAATGTGCTGGGCACATTTTCTTCTGATTTTTAAAAAACCCAAGTCTCTGAAAGATACTATGTGATAGTGTCATAAAAGACGGTATTTGTATCTGTATATATGACATGTATATTTAAAGACACGGAGACAAGATAGAGAGTTGAAATGGTCATGAGTCTCTTAAATAATATATTTTATTGCCACCTAGACTTAATTGGTTTGCTAATATTTTCTATTCTGTTATTTTTGTATGTTGAATGTCACTCAAGCTAGGTTATACAAAATTTTATATTAGTAATCTAGATATGGTATATTATACTTTCCAAAATGCCTGTGCAAGTATACACAACAAATATTAAGAATTAATATATTACTTAATAATATAAATATTAAGAATGGCATCCAAATGTCATTCTTAATGTGTGACTAATATTCTTCTTACCAAGAACAGAGCCCATAGTCCCTCCACTTAGATCTTGGTGGAGAGCATATGACTGCTCTGACAGAAATAATGCTTTGCTTTTTCTTTTAAATTTTTTTATTTGCAGTGCATAATGTTTATATTCCTTGTGGGGAGTTGGTACATGTACATAATATATCTCAATTTCTTTTTTCATCCCTCCCTCTCCTTCCCTTCATCCCTTGATCCCCTCTTTATTTGAGAAACAAATAAAAATAAAAACACAATTAAGGGCCAGGGATTTAGCTCAGTGGTTAGAGTGTTTGCCTCACAAGCATGAGGCCCTGAGTTCGATTCCCGGTACCAAAAAACTCCCCCCAAAAACCACAATTAAATATATACTAGACGTCCAAAAAAGAAATAAAGAAATAATGCTTGTGACTTCCAAAGTAAGGTCAAAAAAAGAATGCAGTGTATGTCTGTCTGTCTGTCTCTCTCTCAGGGCATTTGCTCTTAGAACCCAGTCACATGTTGTATAGAAGCCCAAACTAACCTAGGCAGAAAGAACACGTAGAGAGAGGCTAATGCTTCTGCTGGCAACTAGTATCAGTTGTACCACTCAAGTAAATGATCCAGCCTCAGCCTTCAAGTCTTCTGAGACCTCAGAGAACATTGTGGAGAAAACACAAGCCTGCACTGCTGTCCTTTCCAAGTTCCTAACCCACAGAAACCACGAGAGAGTGTAAGTGATTATTGTTGTTTCAGGCCACAGTGTTTTTGAGTGATTTATTACGCAGCATGCAAACTAGAACACCAGAGCTTTACCGAAGCATTTCTTGTATGCTGCCTTTGGGAAATATTGGTGAGTGTTGACTTCTGATTTGTATAAATTTCCTTTTTATATGGACATTCATTATTGCATATCTTGATAAATCCTCTGGTCTCCTGATCCTTTGCATGTCTAGGAGGCAAATTCCTTTTCATACCTTGGCAGACAGAGCCTTTTTCAAGACACTTTCCCTGAAACTCCTGGGTTGATTTAAATGCCATTTTGAAGGGAGCTTTCTGTTAATTGTGACCACATTGAACTGTCATTGTTGGGATACTTGTCTTTTCTTCCCTATAGAGTGTGAATCCCAGGTTGTATGGGCCCTTCTACCTCTTTTATGTATGTATAGTGCTTAGCATCTTTCTGGCACAAGGCAGGTGCTTAATAAATCCTCACTGTAGATTAGAATTAAAACACTTGACTCAAGGAATGACAGATGAAGTAGGTAGGTGGAAGAGTTTCTAATAGGATATGAAAAAATATTTCTAAGTGGAATCACAGAAAGAAGTTTTTAACAATGTTCTGCAGTGAATTATTCTTAGGAAGTGTACAAAACCTTAGCTGCCTCTGGTGAACGTAAGAGTTATGATTATAGTTGGATCAAGAAGGACAGTGGTCTGTTTGACTCTTGGTGGACTTCTTGTGAAGTGTTGGGTATCTATAAGACAGCATACAGCAGTTGGGAGCTAGAAACGGAGATTATCTTCTCGACTACTTTGCCTTAATTCTGGGGCCAAATGGAAAAGAAACACTAGTCTTTAGTTCTTTATCTTGATAGTTTATGAATTTAATGTGCCTCAGATGTACCTAGGAAATTTGTCATGAATGCAGATCCACAATTCCTGGGTTCAGAATTCTGGAGCTTTGGATCTTGGACAAACCTGGAATATATATTTGTATGAGCCCTCATGTTGGTGCAGGCACAGAAGACCCAAGGAAATACTTTGAAGCATAACAAAGTAAAAAAAATGATAAAATGAGGAATAAAAATTTCCTCCAGGTTACTTGTGGAAATAGAAGCTCAGAAACTGGGAGATATTGGAATAAATCACAAAATTTATATATAGAAACTTGATCCTTGAGTTACTAGTTGGGGGTATGTTAAAAGTTGTTTTATTCCTAGAAGAAAGTATGTTAAATAGTACTGAATTTAGGATTTAAATCTAGTTAGGTTGCATCTACTCTTTTGATGTGTAGCATATTCAGTGTTTTGCATTGAGAACAGAGGATGGATCTGGGTATATTCTCTCATTTGTCCTTATAGGGTGGGAAAGTGACAGGGAAGCAAATTCAACTCAGCAGTATTTTCTCCACTATCAAAGAATCTTCTCAGCTTCTCCCTCTTGTCCTCTGGTTTTTCAGACCTGAAATAAGCACAAATCTACTTACTTAATCCCAGGAGACTCATATCATGCTCTACAAATAGTCCTGATGAAGACTGTCTTATTTTTCCTGATTAATTTATCATAACAATTTCCAAATATTCAGTGAACCTACAAAAATGTCCTGCTAATATACCCACCATCTATGCTCATCTTACCAGACATGTATCCATCTGTTCATCTGTTCCACTCTCCAGCTTATTTTTGATACATTTCAAAATGCAGACACCTGTATATGTCTCTGTGAACACCTTAACATGCACATTACTAACTAGTATCCAATACAGGTTTATGTTTTTCTTTAGATGTAGGATTTGCCTACAGTGAAATATATACTTCAGGTGTTGAGAAATACTTGAGTATAGTTGAGTTTTGAAAAATGTACACACTGGCATAATCTAAAGTTCTAATAAGAACTGACATCACCCCAGAAAGTTCTTTTATACTTACTTCAAATTAATTCCCGCCCTATTCCCTACCAGGAGCGAACACTTTTATTTTTCTACTAGCATGGATCAGATTTACCTGTTCTGAAAGTTCATAAAAATGAAATCATCCATTATATATTCCTTTATGTGTAGTTGCTCTGGCTTAGCATAATATTCTTAAGACTTATCTACATTGTTGTGTGTGTTGGACGTTTCCTTTTATTGCTGAATAGTATTCTCACACTTGGTCTTAGCCAAATGGCTGAGAAGCGATTATTGCTGAATAGTATTCCCAAGAGTACAGTTTCAAAATTTTTGTTCTCTCATATTTGGGAACCTAAGCTATTGTCAATTTTTGGCTAGTATGAATAAAGTGAAGCCACTGATTTGGCTTGAGACAGAGAGAAGGTCATTTTATAGCAACCTCTTTGAGACAGAGAAGTGGGACTTGATGATTGCAGTGAGCAAATTGTTCTCTCTTATGAAATTTTTTCTCAAATTCTCTGTCTATAAACTCTAACATTGTTGATCATTTTACATCTTCATTGAGGTATGATCATCAAAGGGATTCTTTGCTGCCTACTTTGAAAATTAATTTTTTATTTTTACCACACTCTTGGGTATCTAATATCTATTATATCTTAGTGGCTCTGTCAAAATTTTCAATTTAGAAAACTTTGTTACTCATCATTCTTTTGAATTTCTGCAGAAGAAATAAACTGCTTGGTGAAAAGGCACCAATGAGAGGCTATATAGATGGGACACATTAGAGAAGGTAGAGAGGAAGAATTTGCTCACAAATAGTTTTGGCTGTTGAGTGATGCTCTGGGCATGTGTTTCTTTCACAATGTCAAGTAGCAAAACCAACTGCTAGCCTGCTCTTGTTCCTAATGTCTTCATGAGGAGGCTCTTGAATTCATGAATTTGATGAAAATGACTCACAGTAGTCACTCATAGTGAAGGTTGTAATGAACAATGAGGTAATGGATTTCATGATCGGCTTTGGCCCTTTCACAGATGGTAGGTAGCCTTATAACACTTTGCATTATGACTGGCTGTACTACTACCGAGGAAAAAAAGACCTATGGAGGCATAAAAGAGGCATCGTCAGGGATGATCCATGTGGCTACAACCATTGGAGGAAGACACCTCTAGAACTTGTGGTTCTTAAAGAAATTGCTTCATTTTAAGTAAGAACAAGTAATAAATTAGTGATACAATCTTAAAGTAAAACTGATTCTACTTCATTTTAGCAGGTACATTTTCAACGAATATCAGTTAACCTTGTGAAGTTGTTTCACTAGTCCCAATGTTGGAATGTTGGAATGTTGGATATAAACCAATGCAAGAGAGCATTCATGTTTAGATGTTCAGTAAAAAGAAAAGTAGATAAGTAAAGCTGAAAAACAACTAACAAGATTATATCTGTTTGTCACAGGACAAATGAAATGTAATAAAAGTTCCAAGACTTCTGAAGATGGTAATTAACTACTGTACATACTCAACAAGTGTTTTTTTAAAAATTTTATTTTAATGGTACATTTTAGATGTACATAGTGATAACATTCATCATAGAGGATTTGTACCTATACATGATATATCTTGTTGCTTCTTTTTTCCCCATTCCCCTCCCCTCACCCGCCTCCACCCTCCTTATTTACAAAAGGTTCATTTACATTTTTTCCTTCCATTTCCTATTTTTTTTTAAGTTGAGGATAATTTTTATTTTTTACCAAGAACATGTATTGGTACATTGTATACATAATGATCATATTTAACATGGTTATGTTGTACCTGTACATGACAGATCTTGGTTTTCCCCCCTCTTCCCCTCCCTTCCCTTCCATTCACCCACCCTTCCCTATTTGCAGCAGGTTCATTTACATTTTTCCATTTT
>PVJO010024710.1:0-23951 GCA_004026905.1 Hystrix cristata
GCCCTTCTACTATTACTATAATACTGTGTAATACATGGTGAGTACTAAATTTTTTTCCGTTGACTATTGAAGGGATATACGCACCGTATATGAATGACCAAGAAGGTTTTCCTTGCAGGACAAAGCACAATCAGCGTAGATGGTTAACAAGTTTGTTCACAAACTACAAACACTGGCTGGGCATCAAAGAGCTCACTTTAGACTTGACATGTCCCCATGTGGCAGAGAGTACTGTCCTGTGCTTATTTGCTTGGGTATCCCCCTATCACACAATCAGTTTGCTTCATTCTTTGTGAGTTACAACCTGCCAATGGAAACATCAGCTTCCTCTTCCCTCCAGCTGGCAAGTCATGCTATGGAAATAAAAACAGGCCGTGAGCTGCCCTGAGATGCAGCCTTGATTTCAGGCAGCCAGAAACTCAAAAGCTGGACCTCTGTGTTGATAGTCTCCAGGCAAAGATCACATGCTTGATGATCTGGGCTTCTACCCACAATACAGCAAGCAAAACGGCTGCATGTCATCTGCACTCTTGGTGACTCTGATGATGCTGTTATTAGGACCACCCATGCCAGTTTGCATGCCTAATACAATTGAGAAAAGGCCTCGAATAAACCAGAGATGTCAAAATACAAGGATGATCAGATCCCATTTGGAATAATGTACTGAATTTTGGACAGTATATTTTAAGAGACTACTCTAAAGTCGTGTCCCCTGAGAATAGCCACAAGATGAAAAAGATAATAATAATGTATAGAACCTGGTATCTAGACATGTTGGGCACTAAACAAAGAGCTAAAAACACATGACAAGCACCATTCCTCAGAATGTTCACTGAACCACGTAAGAGAACTAATTTCATCCCCATCTGCCAGAGGAAAACATAAATGATAGGGGGCTTTTCAGAAGCCACAGTTAACAGCTGTGAAGACGGGTCACAAGCTAGAGTGGGTGTCACGCCAAAGCCGGTGACAAAGTTCTGGACCATAATTTCTCAGAAGGAGCTGGAAACTCTTGAGTACTGTTGAGATGGAGGGAAAATTGACCAGAAACAGACTCAGGATAACGTTCGCTTCATTGTAAAAACATTGTTTGTTCTATTTAGATTGAGCTGATCTCTGCTTTCAGGATGGAAGTTTCTCGGTGGCAGATTTGACCTAATATAAGTAGGAACTCATTACAAGCTAGAGATGACTCAAGGAGGAATTTAAAGGCTTGGGCAAGTGTTATCATCTGAATGCATTCAATCATGGTCCCAGTGTTCTAACAAGGACAGGGCAAAGAAAGCCCTTATCAGTGAGGGCCCCATTATGACGTCTAAGTTGTTCTCAGTGTGCAGAGAACAACGATGTTAAATCAGCATTTACACTGTGTCTTATCAGATCCATATACACCCATAACAGCCCACCACTTATGCAGAGCTCTGTATACATGATGACTCCTTCATCTCAAACGATAGAAAGCCCAACTCAAAGGGGCCTAAACACCATAAATAAAGGCGGAAACACATAAACCTGTGGGAATGTGTTGGTGCAAGAATTCAGAGTTAGGTGTGGCTACAAATGGAACAATGAAATGTCACTGAATCTAGGGGAACAGATCAAGATTTGAGTTCCTCTTTCTTTTCATCTCTCAGCTCTGCTCCACCTCTATTGTCTGACTCTCAAACAGGCTCTCCTTTTACAATGGCTTGTAATATCAAGACAGCCACTAGAATTACATCCTTCCAGGCTCAAAATCAACAGAAAAAACAAAAGAACGTGGAGCTGAATGTGTTTGCTCCAAGATTCTCAACCTGGTCTATGAGTCACTTTCATAAACCTGCTGTAATTTGCATGCATGCCTGGAACCTGTTGCAATGTCTAGAGAAAACAGGCTGGTCTGGTTGGCGTAGGCCAGACCACATGTAAAATTCTGAGGAGTCCACCCTGACTACATGGAGAGAAGTGGGGAAGCGTGGATATTTTACTCATTCAACAAATATTAATGAATACCTACTATGTAAATAGAGCATGATATTGAGCACAACAAATCATATGAAGATGACTTAAAAATTAAAGCTGCTGATGACAGATAAAGGGAAGGCAGATTCATTTGCTGTGAGGGACACTTAGGAAACAGCTTATAACCATCATTCTGTTTCAGTGTAGAAACTCTTATCTTTCTTAGATTCTGAATTGGGAGAACCTCTCACTGGTTCTCAACTGATTCTCCCACCCCTGGGGACATTTGACAGTGTCTAGAGACATACTGGCATCTGGTGGGTAGAGACCAGAGGGCTGCTAAACATCCTACAACTCACAGGATGACCTCCGGCAACAGAAGTTGTCCCCCAACATATCAATAGTGCTCTCAGTGAAAGCATATAAGCATATGTTTGCAATGTCTGGAAGCTGCCCGATTTGTAGGGGAAATTCTCTGGCACTGTAATAACTAATAACTCTGTAGTATAGCTCTGAAGAGGGCCCTGCATGCCACACTCATGGTAGAACAAAGGGTAGAGTACCAGACCTAGATCTGGCTCATCCAGATGAGATCGGACGCGTTCAGGGTGGTACGGCCGTAGACTCTGGCTCATCCACAGGCACCACTTGCTATCCGTCACAGGTGGCAGACCCCTTCCACTTTCCTTGTTACTGCACCAGCCCCAGCTGGGACTTGGGCCACATTATCTTCCAGTTTCCAGGCTGGTCACTCAACAGTCAGCAACTCAGAATCATCAAACCTGCTGGAAATGACATGGCTAGCTAATGAATTACACAGGGTTTCTGTCAAACACACAGCTTTAATTGATCACAAGACCTAAAATTTCATTTGGAAACTATTTGTTCACATTTCACATAGGTGCTCCAGCGTTAAGGGCAGCACCCTGTTGATGATCCAGGAACTGTGCCAGAAATAGTTTACTGAATGTGCGCCAAAGAACTGACTTCACACCGTAGCACTGGGCTAGTTGACCATTAGGGTGACGGGGTTAGGACTGAATTTGTGCTGTGCAGGCAAACCTCACAGCCCAGAAACTTCAGCCCTTCACTGAAGCTTGCCTGTGTTATGTCAGCAAGTTTGATGCAGACAACCAGACAGAAAGCTGGAACATGAAAGAATATGAATGAAACTACATTATTTCTAACCAATAAATCTGTCCGCCTTTCTGTCCCATTTAAAAATTTTAAAATCCTACCATAATAAACTGATCTGTTTACAGGTAATTATCATTCTTAGGCCATGTCAGTCCAAAATCCTCAACAGATTGAATTGTATGTTTTCAATTTCATCAGTGTGAAGAAACAAATCAAAACAATTGTTCAGTCAAAACCAGCACTGATTTTACTTAAATCAATAGTTCTCAACTTTGATTTCATATTAGAACCACATACAGAATTTTATAAATTCTGGTGCCCAGGCTACCTCCAAGACTAATTAAGAATTTCTGGAGGTGGAATTCAGGAATTAATATTTTTAAACCTCGCCTGGTAATTCTGAAATTCTCCTGCCCACGTTCCCATAGTTCCCACTTTTTGATCCTGATATAACACATGTCTTAAGGAGATGTGGACTGTAAGTATCACCCGAGACTTACCACCAAAAAAGAAGAAAGATAGACAAGAAAAGAAGGAGGAAGGAGGAAGAGAAGGAGGAAAGGAAGGAGGAATAATTGTTTCAGAGTGCTACCTTAAGCTCATTTTATTTGGAACCTTGGATTTCTTTATGTATAACTTCCCTTCTATTAGCAATAAACAAGTACCAGTAGCTGCTATGCTTTGTGCAACAATAAATCTGCAATGTAAAAGTGGTTTCCTAAAGTTTGTACAATTGGAAAAGAGATTCATAAACATTTCAAACAAGAAAAAGTTTCCAATGCTGGGATAGATGATTTTCTGGTATTATTTCTTTGCCCAAACTAAAATATATATATATATATATTCAGTAAGAGCCAACCTCACTGTGATGTGAGGCAAGGAAGAGACTTCTCAATTTCATATTAGTTCCTTTAGTAAAGCAGACTGAAGACTTCTACACATTTATGTCAGCCTGAAAAATAGACCACGGCTCTGTGATGGGTCCCAGGCCTCTCCTGGGTCAGTATTGCTGACAGACCCCACACACCTCCCTAAACTCAGATCATCCGGAAGCAATGGAACGTACAGAGACAGGGGCGCTTCCTCCTTCTGTGGCACTGGGGAGCTCTTCTCCAGCAATTAGCCTCCCTGCAGGAGCTACAGCTAAGCTTAAAAACTTTCTAAACTCCATTGGAGAGTTATATTTTTGCAAGCTTGGGTCCCTTAGACAACCTAGAATTAACGACCTGGAATTAACATTTCCTGGAATTAATGACCAGCTGCAGAGTATCTGAGTCTGGAGTCTGCATGCTGCAGGCTGTCTGTCCATCTCAGACCTAGACCCCCTTTTCTTGGGAGTGCCATGCTTCTTTCAGTTTCTGACAGCTCGTCATAAAATGTCGTCACTAGATTACTTGCTGCCATTCTGGGTAGAGACAACAGTGTCTGATACCATTTCAAGCCCTGAGAAAGGTGATGGCAGGGCTGGTATGGAGAAGGTGTGGGGCAGGAGGGCCACTTGCCTGAGGGCTCCCATCTACACTGATCCTATTATACTCAACTCTATCTCCAAGTTGAAGACTTCATACAGCCATCAGGACAAATGGGCATGACTCTAAGATGTTCAGCACATCCATGCACGTCTCATCAGCAGCCTACAGTCCTCTAGTCCACTGTCAATTCACATTTTCACAAAACTTTCCTTTCTTGTGACTAACATCATTCCATTGAATGCCTTTTTAAATCAATTAAATGTGTTAATATATTAAATGTAACTATTTAAAATACAGTGTATTTAAAAACATGTTAGGGTATGTCTGTAATTTTTCCTTTTTAATTGACACACAATATTTGTATGTATTTATGGGATACAGCGTGATACTTCAGTACACATATACAATGTGTAATGATCAGATCATTAGTATCTGCGTGTCCTCAAGCATTTATCATTTGCATGTGTTAGAAACCTTTAGCCTCTCTTACCTATTTTGAAAATTTAGGAAGTGGTCAAGGTCAAGTCCTGAGAGGCTCAGGTGAAAGGGCATGAGGAGGTGGCCATCACCAGAGGGAGAGAGGTGCCTGGTGGGGCCTCCCGTTCTCCAATGCTGCCCCGCTGGGATGCCGAGTGATGGCTCTTTGATCTCCCACTTGCTGACAGAGCCACATTTGGTCTCCCTTGAGCTGGTATAAAGGAAAGGCTGGATCCCTTCTGAGTGGTTCCTGCCCAACAGCATGCAGACAGATGCGGGTGCTGGGGAAGGGGGACTGCTAGAATAACTCTGCTTTTTCACACCTCTCTGGGGAATAACCAGAGACTGGGTTCAAAGGCTGCACATGAAGAGCTCCTAGTTCCCCTGGTGAGGACCCAGGTGCCATATCCTGAGAAGCTGCCTTAGACCTTGGATTGAAGATTTTAAGCACATGACTACGATCATACTTACACAGTGGAAAATTCTTTTTGATGCCTGTTATGGCTTGTGGATAGATGTCCCCCAAATCCTCCTGCAGTCATAGATGGGGCTTTTTGGAGGTGGTTGGATCTAGGGTGTGTGATGCTGGGATTAAGGATGCGATGCTGGGATTGGTGGTGCAATGCTAGGATTAAGGTTGCCCCACCCTAGATACAATAGAAGGGACAGAAATAGGGCTGCTGCTGTTCCTTGCTGCTGCTACTTGCTGTTTTGCTATCTCCTGCCTGCGCATCAAGAATTGTTTCTCCTCTGTGATGCCCTTTACCATGCCATCCTGCCCTGAAGCCAGCCAACTATGGACTGAAACCTCTACAAACTATGAGCTACAATGAACCTTTTTTCTTTTAACTTTAGATGTCAGGTATTTTGTCTCAGCAATGAGAAAAGTAACTAAAACAATGCCCTAGCACCCTGGGGAGAGTATTGCTGTAGAAACAGGCACCTGAAGCAGTTAGGCTAAATAATGAGAAGGAGAGAGTTATAAAATGATTGTAATGGTGGAGTTAGGGATGAAGTATTAGTTTTCTATGGCTGCTGCAACAAGTGATCACAACTTACTGATTTGAAACAGCACAAATTTATTAATTTAAATTTCTGGAGGTCAGAATTCCAAAATGGTTCTTACTGGGTTAAAAATCAAAGTGTGGGCCAAGCTGCAAATGTTGGAATCTCCAGGGAGATCCTATTTCATTGCTTTTCCTAGCTTCTAGAAGCTGGCCCTTGTTCTATCTTCAGTCGGCCCTCATCAGGCCATGTCCATATTACTATATTACTATGGTTCTTTCTGATTCTCTCTTTCATAGTTAAATATCTCAGTGATTACATTGGGCTGACTCAGGTAATGCAGGATAATCTGCTTAGCAACATTAATTCCATTTGCAACCTTATTCCCCCTTCTTCACACACTCTAATATGTCCACAGACCCCAGGAATTAAGATGTGGACATCTTTAGGAAGCCATTATTCTGCTTACCGCAGGTTGCATGCACAAACTGACTGCAGATCAGCAGTCCTTCGTTGCCAACATTTGTGTAACACTAACTTGTACCAGGGATGTAATGAAGAGACACACATGGTGCGGGCAGTGGATGAGTAACATGATGGAGGTGTGTGCATAGTGAGAAGAAAGGATCACCCGTTTGGTGGAACAGGGAGGTCCTCCTGCCGGAGGTGTTACTTGTTTCCACCACTTCCTGCACAATCACATCAGAGCTGCATAAAGTATGGACCAATCATCATAGCTAATCATCACAGCTAATGTTAATTAAACACTTACTGTGTTCCATGTACTGTTCTAAGAGGCTTTACTTACCTTAGTCCATTTACTCCTCAGAACTATTCAGTGAGGTAGCATGTTACAGTTTGGATCTAACGTGGCCCCCACAGCCTCATGCGTATTGGATTATGGGGTGTTATAGCTGCCTTGCTGTTAGGAGGTGGAACCTGGTGAGAAGAAGTGGTCACTGGAGCGTGACCTGGGAAGTTACACCTCTCTCTCCACCTCCTGCCATCTCTCTCTGCTTCCTAGCTTCCACGAGGTGAGCAGCTTTCCTCCAAACAGCCCCTTCCACCATGCTGTTTTGACATTTGAGCCTACCGACCATAGACTAAAGCCAAAATAAACTATGAGCCCAGATAAACCTTCCCTCCTTTAAATTGAAGGTGTCAGGTATTGTGTTTTGACAAAGAGAGAACGTGACTAAGACATAGTACTAGTATTATCTCCATTTGGTAGAGTAGGAAATGGCCTGAGTTTGTATAATTTGCCCAGATTTACAGTGCTACAAAATCCTCTTGCTCTTCCTCCTTCTGGTGGTTGGACTTAACACTGGTGTGGCAAAAAGAAAGAAAAGTGAATAGTAGTAGTTACAGTAATAGCAATTATTTATTGTTTTGTTTTTGCCACATGGTATACCAACTGGTGAACTCATTTAATATTTAATCCCAGCATGAACCTTAAGATATTAGTATTCTTATTTTACTTACAAGGACATAGAAATTGAAAGATATCGACTTAACCATGGTTGTCTAACCAGAAAGAGGCCTTCTGCTTTGTCAAGCTTCAAAGTCTGTCCTTGGGAAAAGAAAAGAAGACAGAGTATAGCACAGTATCCATCAGAGTCACCCAGAGGACTTTTTAAAAGCTGGAGTGTGGAGCTAGAGTGTAGTGGTTACCACATCTGCTTTATGCTCAGAAGGTCCTGGGTTCGAGCCCCAGTGGAACCATAGTTGGGAAGTACTATTTTCACCTTAGGGTGGGGAGGGCTTTTCTAGCAAGCGCAAGGCCCTGAGTTCAATCCTCAGCCCATCCCTCCCAAAAAAAGAAGCCAGGGTGCTGGACTCCACCCGAGGTTCTGACTTAGTGGATTTGGGGGCAGCCTGAGAAAGTGTATCTCTAGCTAGCTCCAGGTGGTCCTGCTCCTGCTTGGAGAACCGCTAGCCTGGTGGGATTGGTGCAGACACTGGAGTCAGCACCACTTAGTAGCAAGCAAAAGGTGGACCCCTAGTAAACTTTGGTTTTCTTTCTTCTCCACCAACCCCCACACTAGAAAAAGAACACACGCTTTCTGGAAGGCTGCCCCGGGCTCTGAGCACCCAGGCTTGGACCAGGAAGAGATTCTGATCTGGACCCCCGAGTGGTGACTATGGAGAAGGGTATGAGGTCCTCCTTACTCTTTCTGCATATCTGCTGTTGGACCTTGATCTTTGCCCTCAGTGACCACACAGCAGAGGAGACAGTAATTAACAAGAACTTAACCACAAGACTGCACTGCAATAGAGTGTGGACACCAGCCTCCCAGAAATCTGGGAAACAGTCTCACGCTGGGAGCCACGCTGCTCTCCTGGAACCACTCTATTCTCTGGGAACTTCTCCTGGTCAGCGCAAGGGGCAGAGGCCCTTAAAATCACCTGTGGCTACCAACCCTACGTGGTTGGTGAGAATCGAGGAAAGAGCTTGACAAAATGATCATGTAAGTGATTTTAATTATTTTTCATCTCCAAAGGGAAGGCTTGGCTCCTCATTTCCAAAGCTTCTCTTGCACTCATCTACCTAGAGCGAAACCCCACCAGTGCCTTTAGGATTTGATGGAAGGTTAGCTTCATTCTTCCCAGGAGTCCGTCAGCCCTGGAGGCCCCACAAAGGCCTTAACCGGTGTCACTGCCCCTTCCCACACTGTCACACAGGCCCAGTAGTTTCTGTTTTAAAATACTAAGACTGCTGTAATTCTCCATGAAATCTCTTGGTTGTTAAACTATAACAAAAAAATTGGCTTCTTTAGTATTTTTAAGATCATCTCTTCCAACACAAAAATAGGTTCATCTGCTGTAAATAGGGAGGGAGGGAACAGAGGGGAGGGGTAGGGAAGAGGGGGAAGAACCAAGATGCATCTAAATGTGATGAATGTGACCATTGTATGTAAAATGTACCAATACATGTTCTTGGTTTAAAATAAAAATTAAAAAAAAATAGGTTCGTAGGACAGTTTTCCTGATACACTGACAATGACAATCCAACGTTATGTTTCGGTGCAAAGGTACAAGCACTGGCATCCACCGTGCATGTCTGTGTAAAGACTGGTTCTCAAGAAAAGTAAGTCCAAGACTGTGTTTCTGAAACACTGCAGACTCGTGTATCTTTGCATGTATGTCACGTACACATGCACAAGTGTACACATCTGCACACACACACACACACCACACGCAGAGTGTACCTAGATCTATTTTAATCAGGGATGATAAGACACACAGACAGAAACGACAGTCGAGAAGAAAGAAGCTCTTTATGCTCGTAGACCCCGAGCAGCTGGCCACCTGAGGAAGCCCCGAGTCAATCCGGGAGTGGGGGGGAGGGAGAAACAGCTGTTATTGTGGTTTTGCAGGAAGGACTGAGCAAGGGGAGGTTTAGCATTGGCTAGTCTGGACAATTTTGGCAGCCTTTAGGGCGCACAGGCTGTCCCTAGTCGTCTGTACGGCTGGGTGATAGTGGCCTGGAGTGTGGGAGTGTGGGAGAGCAGGTGGTTGAGTTGATGGGCTTCCCTTTTGCTGCTTTGCGTTTGGAAGTTGAGTTGTTTGCTAGCTCTAGGACTCAGCTCACCTTGGGAAGGGGAGTCTCCAGGTCCCAGGTGTCAAGTCATCAAAATACAAAAAAATGGATATAAAGGGGGCCGGGGCAGAGACAGAGACAGAGAGATTTATTTTGCAGCACACGCCGGGCCGCTGTTGAGTTTCTGGGTTGTTTTGTTTTTCTAGCAGCCCTTTGTTGGCAGTATAGACGCTGATGCTTTTTTCCCTTAAAGTGGCAGGCTCCGTGGTGAATGTCACTTGCCCCATCTCGGCACACACACCACCGCGTTCATTGCTGAGGTGGCAGTGGGAGGGGAGAGAGAGGCCCGGATAGCAGCTTTGCCGAGTCTCCCAGGAGCTGCCTCAGACCTGAGAGAAAATGAGATCTGAATTTCAGGTAAGTCTGATAGGAGAGAACTGAGGCCCTGAGGACTGATGAGAAGGCCGACAAGAGTAATTCCTCGAATCATTGCTATTAAAGTTTCTGTGAGCTCTGCAGGCGTACATTTTCTCAGTGTCCTTGAGAGACAAGTAATGGTCAGGGGGGAGGATTTGTCCTTGTTGACCCAGACCTCACCTCCCGGCTCCTTTCTGTTAACACGCTCTGTTGACACCAGCGCCACCAAGAAGGGTGTGTAGACCAGGCCAGGCCAATCAGTGTCCTGACTACCTAGGACTTCACCGAAACTAGAGCCGCCCCAGTCCTTCCGTGGGATTTCTCTGCTGGTGCCTCTGGTTCACAGAGCTGGAGTTAAAAAACAAAAGCAAACCATTAACTAATACTTGCTTAGTGTTACTGAGATTCCAGGCTCAGTCAAAGCACATTACATGAGTGATTTCTTTCAACTTGATCTTCACAGCCACCCTAGAAGGCAAAAACTATTAATCATCCCTGCTGTAAATCAGAGGAAATTGAGGCATGAGATAGTGAAGGCATTTGCTCTTGATCACAAGCTCCTGAGTGGTGGAGCCAGGATGCTGCCCCAGCTAACCTGACTCCTGAACCCCAACTCTGCATCAGTACTCTACACTCTCTCTGGAGTTGCTAGCAGCTGCATTCTCTGCCATTTAGAGAAAACTGATATGTGGAAGAAGGGAATAAACTATTTATGTAAGAAATTGTTTTCAGCTGCATGCAGTAGAAAACTCAAATATCAGAGGATCACATAATATGAAGTACAAAAATAGGCAGTTCATAGATAGCATGCAGGTTTCCATATCATAGCACGCAGATGTAGGCTCATTGTAGCTTTCTTCTCCTCCATCCTCAGTGCATGATTTCCATCAGCAAATTTCTTTCATCACCCAAATGACTGGGAAGCACCAGCCACCAGGTTGTGATCCCAGGCAATAATCAAGAAGAATGGACAAAAGGAAGAAATGGTGTTTCTCCTACAGGGACTCTGCCCTACAACTTTTGCTTATATCTCATTGGCAATTCTGGACGGAAGGGAACTTGGACATACAGACTCGGGGTAGCAACTTATGAGTAGCAACTCCCAGTCTCTGCCACAATACTGGTATGTTCCAACAAAGACAGTAATGAGCAAGCTTCCATTTGTCCGATTCACTTGCTTACGGTTGCAAAATTGAGAAAAGACTCCAGTCTTCTTAAGTCCAGCCCAGGAAATTTGTCATCACACAGAAAGCTCTACTCCTAAAACCAGCAGCCAGTGTTGAATTTAGCATCCTTTAAACCTCATCAAAAGCTGCCCGAGTTTGGCAGAACCCACTAGCACCCCTGTAGTATCTTAAGGACCACAGAAAGCCTCATGCAGGATAACCAGGTTGTTAGCAAGGAAATATGCAGCAGGCCAGTGACTGCTTTCTCCCGTGTGTGCCAGACAGAGCCGGCTTTGAAGTTCTGTAGCGTAGCCCAACCCACCAAGGACTTAGACCTCCAAATCTATTCCATAAGAACCTAATAATGCAGTTATTAAAAAGCCCCCAGAGCAAATGAGAATGCTTTGTTCACCAAGTCAAATAGTCCTTGTAAACAGGCTCTAAAGTTGGACTTCTCTCTAAATTTATGTGAGCAGTGAATTTATGTTATTTCATATATCAAACAGAAATGGACAGTGCTGTGACATTTATAAGACTCCTTCCCTTCTGTGTTATTCTTTCCTTAATATATAGCCATATGCACGCAGCTTTGATAGACTTGACTCATTCTTTAGGAAATAGATCAAAAATGCAAGCAGGAAAGCATTGCTGTGGATGAGCTCTAAACATACTCTGTGGCTGTAAGTGGAAGAAGACATTGATTCCTCACAGATGCGCACACACCCTGTGTATGCATTCAGCTGGTCTTTAAGCAACCATCATCAGACCCTTACACACCCCGCTGCTTTTTCTGTTTGTTTGCTCATTTTTGCTTCCAAGGCTTTGCAAGTGCATCCTCTGTGACTAGAGTACTTTTCTCTATGTTTCAGTCCAAAAAACTCCTATGTGTTCTTCAAAACCTTACTTAGATGTCCTAGGGATTCCTTGGGCCTCCTAAATTCTCTAAGACTTCCGAAACAAAGGTACTGCATTTTTTTTCCTGTCTCATTTAGATATTTCATGTCAGTATGATTATTATAATAAAGTGTGACTTATTTGTTGTCCAGTGTGTCTCCCTGGCTAGAATGTGAGTTCATCAGTAGGACATATGCCTTATTCATTTCTGTCACTGATGCTAGGTACAAAGCAATGATCAAGGATGTGATTGAATTTTAAAATGAATTGGGTGCTAGCTCCCATTTTACACCAGATTTCCTTGAACTTTTGGCCACATATTACTATTTTGTTCACTCATTTACTTTTGTTCTTCAAGTGGTATATTTAGATGGTTTTAAGTGCTTTCACTGTGAAGTTCAGAATAACTGGAACAAACATCCAACATCTTCTTTTTTGCTCTTGTCTCATCAATTATTTTATATTTTTATTAGTACATATTTGCAGTACACAATGATCGCATTCATCATGGGGAGTTGGTATATTACATAACACATCTTAATTCTTTTTACATCCCCTTCCATTTCCCTTCTTCTTCCCTCCCTTCATCTCTTGGTCCCCTTCCCTTTGCAGAAGATCTATTGGAACAACGTTATTGCTAGGCAGTGGCGAGGAAATCCCCCAATATTTTAGCAGCTGTTGCTGTATTTATACTGATTCTAAGAATTTGATGGTAAAAAGTTTTTAAATCTTTCCCTTATTCTTTCTCAGATCTTCTGGCTTCTTTTTGAATTGTTTTAGAGGCCTTTTCAAAATCTCTCCTTGTTGTACTTTCACCTCCACTCTGTTGTTTAATTTTTAGCTTGCTGTATTTTATCTGGTTTGTTAGCAACCATCATTTTGGCCTCAGCTTCATGTTTTTTGAGCAAAGTAAAATCTTCCCACTTCTGCCAACACTTCTCTTGATAATCAAAGACAACATTCACTACAGCAAAAAGATGAATATAGTCACTAACTAGTTCTGAAAACATACAAAAGTCAGCAAAAGCTTGTTCTTGATGTAACTGGTCTCTCTTCTTAACTTCTGCAAGCTGACTCGGGGCCCTGGCTCAAGCAGAATGGCCATCAGAATTACCTAACATGGCAGCACTTAAGCAAGGCAGTTGGTTGGCTTAAAGTTCCTTTCCTGTGACGACCAAGGCTTCAGCACTGGCATGAAGAAGCCTAAATTGCTGGTTGAGATCTTCAAATTGCTGCCACTCTTCTTCACAGCATGCACCTGATTCATTTGTCTTGGTTGTCATTTTGTCGAGAGCATCAGCAGTCTTCATCACCATTCTCCTTGTTCCTGCTCCACTCAGAGTTTGTGCATTGACTGCTCTAGGCAGCTCTGAGCTTACCAAGAACTGCCTTAAGTCAGTCAGATATCTTACTGTTCTTTGGAGATAGCTTCATGTTTCTACAAACTCAGTGGATAATGGATCTCCTTTACCCTCTTTGACCTCAGTCACACCTACTGTACTCTTTTTCTGGAGCTGGTGGTACAATATAACCAACATGTAAACACTTGTTAATTTGCTGTTCAAACCAATAAAATCAGAGTCACCTTTTAAGTGAAAATTCACTCTCACTAAACATGGGAAGAGGTCTTTGTTGTTATTCTCTATGCCATGTAAGTGTTCATGGATCTGACACCATTTCTATAGCAAATATATCTCCTTTCACTTTTTCAATCTCCTCTCTGGATCTATCAAAGATCACAGGACCCAACACACTCTGATCTAATTCTAGGAGCAATGAGTGTAGTCGGGGCGACAGGCAGGATTGCAGAGGAAGGAGCTATCCCAGAACACTTCTTGGCTTCTGCAAGGTCTTCTCTGTTATCATCTAGTACAACTTCTGACAGTTTCGAGCCACTGGAGTTTGCAATAATGTCTTTTGTAGGATGACTAGATGGTTTTTCTTATTTGAGAAACCCAAATGATAAATAAAGAACAAAATGAAAAATAGATAGTAGGAAGTAGAGAGATAGATCTTTCTCCAAAAGAAAGGAGTCAAGAGATAAAAGGAAGTGAGGAGAAAGGGAAGGGCAGGAGAGGGAAGTGAAAAAGGAATTAAGCTGTGTATGTACATGTATCGACTCCTCACAAAGAATGTAAACATTATGTGCTGCAAACAGCTACTGAGAAAGAAAATGATCTGAAAAAAGAGAAAAAAATTGAAAATATAACATCCAATAATTATTACAAGGGATATCTATTTTTTAAAAAAGTAGGAACAGCACTACTCCATTCTTGCCCAGATATTTGTCTGATTAATATGTGACTCTGGAAAGGTTACTTAAATTATTTAGACCCCCATTTTCTCCCACCGTTGCTAATAACCTTTCAAACTTCAATTTTCTTTAATTCTTTAATGCCATGAGCTATCATGTTTATGATCAAAAAACCAAAAGCTTATTTCCATGATTTAAAGAGTGAATGAGTTTCTCTTAAATTTTTTTTTTTATTTAAAACCCTCTATTTGGTTCGGAAAAACAGAGTGGATGTTATTGAATCAGAAAAGTTATACAAGAGACTCCTTATCTGTAAATCAGATTGTAAACTCTGAGCTCTGCTGGAGCCTGTGGGCTGCGGCTACAGAGTTTTGCTGGGTAGAATGGAAGACCAAATGGATGTATTGCACCAGGCATTGAAGGAAGGTGGGCAGGGTGCCTGGATCAGATCTGCTTTGTTTGCAAGTTTACTGGACTTAGTTTCTGTATTGAATTCTATGCGGTTAACGCAGGCTCTGTTTTATGGTTAGACAGATTAAGTTTTGAATGACAGCTTGGTCAGTTACTAAACTGTGTGAGTGTGGGCACATTCTTTACTGGACCTCAATTTTGTCATCCATAAAAAGAGGGTGACAAGACTTACAAAGCACCAAGGGGGATACAATGAGCTCACCCCTTCCCAGCATCTAGCAGAGTGTAACTGAATCATTCCAAGTTGGTGCTGGTCTCCTTTTGCCCCACTTGAAAGACTGGAGCCAAGAGAGGTAGAGGTCATGGTCCCTGACCACTATTCCACACTACCCCTCTCCCAACACTTTGACGAGAGAAAGATCCATCTCACCATCATCACCATCATATAGAACTATTTGTTCATTCAACAAATATTCAATAAATATTTAATTATGCATTGAATTACAGTCCCATCTCTCAAAGAACTCACAGTCTAGAGAGGAGAATGGACCAGTAAGGAAATAAGATTTTTGTCCTAAGGACAATGGAGAGCCATTGAGGAGAAAATCATACATGTGTTCAAAGTGGAGAATGGACTGGAGGCAGACTGCTGTGTGGCAATGTGGGTGGGAGGTTTTTGTGACTTCATGGAAAGTGTGGCATTTGAGAAGGAGTTGTGGAAGAAGAATGGTTAAATCACAGGGGCTGATTTAAGACAAGTTACAGAGATATAATTGATAAAAATTGATAGATTAGGTTAAAGGGATGAGAAAAAGGGGGAAAGAGTATTTTACTGAAGTGGGAAGAAGCAAAGATTATTGGGACCTCAGAGTAGAAATGTCTGGCAGGCAAACGAATGTGCAGTTCTTAAACGTGCATGGTAAGAGATGTAGGGAAAAGGCTAGGAGTAAAAAACTAGATTGCTGCCGATTTGATGAGATTAATCTGAGAAGATGTCGATTGGCTATTTCTTCGATCAGGCTACCTAAAAAATATTTCTTCATGACTTTAATTATGAGGTTGAATATGTGTTGGGGACCTAACGTTGTGTAACCGACATGTGATCCAAGAATAAGCCATAAACTGAGGGACGGGAACCTGCCATAACTTCAAGAATCTGGACTGGCTTTATATGGTTTAGGTGCAAATGAGTATAGGCAAAGGGTATAAGGACAAGACTTTAATCCTAAATTGAAAACAAGATGAGCTTTCTCTCAAACTTTCTATAAATGTATAGTCTTCTTCATATTGATATCTTCTAATTAGGTCTCTGGTTTTCAACATGCAATTCAATGTATCTCCTCCACACATAGCACTTGTACCTGGGCCATTTGTCCACATAAATAACTGGTAGTAGTGATTCATACTGGAACTATGCATAGTTTTACAATGCTCTCTGGGATCATATTACACGGCAAGATATCTACCCCAAGGAGATGGACTCAGCTGCAATGGCTCACTTCTTGATTAAGGATTCTTTATGGACGTGTTTACAAGTAATCACACATCTACTGCATACGATTCTTAATACACACCTCAGTGATTGCACTGAGCCGTTCAAGAAAGCTAATGTCAGCAGGCCTACTCAACCAAGTATCTCAAATCCAAAATAAAGAAACAGAGTTTGTCATGAAGATGGCAAATGACTCACACAATGACTACGTAAAAGTCAAAATCACTCGCTCTGGTGCTCGTCTAACTGGATTTGATCTGTGGCTTCACACCCCGGGCCTCTGATTTCCAATCTTATAAGGCACATAATAATAGGGTGTGGATGTAGCCCAGTGGTAGAGTGTTTGCCTAGCGTGCATGAGGATCTGGGTTTGATCCCCAGCCCTGCAAAAGAGAACAAATAAAGTTTATAAAATGGAATTCATAATCCTACTCATCTGATTGGGTTATTGCGAATTAAACACGTCAAATTTATAGTGTACCTGGCACACAGTAAATTGTCAATAAATATTAGGAGTTATCATTTCTATTACAGTTTCTATGTCTTTTTAGAAAGAGGATGGTGTGTTCAAACTTGTCTCTGTCTCACACAGTCATCCAAGGAAAACAACAACAGGAATGTGGAATTAATTAAGAAAAGGTACATGGGACTTTGTCATAGATCAACTTAGAATAGCTGGAGTTGGAACACTAGCTGCACACAGTCTGATCAGTAATGACTTGCAGAAGCTAAGATCATTGATGTGTTAGGAAAATGTCCAAGAGTAGCTCACAGCGTCCAGTTACCTCTGACCAGCCACATTCTAACGACCTGGGTGCAAATGAGTCAGAAACACATGGATTAGATTTCCTCTCCAATACACATGGGTTTAAAAATTAAGGGGAAGAGGTGCTTGCCAAAACGCATTGCATAATAAGCACTGTCATAATAAATGGTTCACCAAGCCGGAAACATCAATGGCTCATCTGCAATGCTCATTAGACTCATGAGGCAGCAGGTTGAAATATTCAGGAAATACTTAGAAAGAGATCAAAGGAACTCTGTCCCCATAGCTATGGAAAGTTGAAACACAAATAGATTTGGGAAGGAAAAAAAAAGATGTTTCTTGACTTTGGTGAGGAGAACAACTCAGAGGAAGAAAAAAGAGACTCAGAAAGGGACAACTCGGCCTCTCTGATGGAATGCTAAGGCCCATTCTGAGGAACTAGATCCTGCTTCCAGTTCTTCCCTAGTTAGCTGCTGGACATTGGATGCACTTCTTTCCTTCCCCAGCCTGATTCTTCATCTGCAACACAAGGAATTTCCACAGAATGCCTTCGAAGGTCCCCTGCAATTCCGAACATTAATAGGCAGTTTTCAGTAGAAAATAGGGACTCGCGTGTTCTTAATGTCTAGTAAGCAAATATCATATCTAAGTTAGAAATAGTAAAATAGGTACTGAAAGATTTGGAAGAGACCATTCAAAAAAAAAAAAACCTTTCAGGATAAGAGAAGATCATTTCTTAGGGAAAATTGACAAACTGATATTCAACCTGGAACATTTTAACCAGGCGGTTTTGGCCCAACACCCTGCAGCAGAAGTCAAGAGCAGGTTTTGCTAATGCACTTTGATATCAGAAAAATTAAATTAGAGATGTGTCAAATTCTTATTTATGTGCAATTGTGAAAGGTATATCTTCGGTTATTTCTTTTTCTGTGGGTTTATTGTTTGTGTATAGGAATGCTATTGACTTTTGGGTGTTGACTTTGTATCTGGCAACGCAACTGAATTTAGTTTTTAAATCTAGAAGTTTTTTGGTGGAGTTTTTTGGGTCTTCTATGTAGAGTATCGTGTCATGCAAATAACAATAGTTTAACTTCTTCCTTTCCTATCTTTACAAAACAAAAGAAATCACCAATAGAGCAGGGTGAAAACCCACAGACTGGGAAAAAATTTTTGCTATCTATCCAACAGACAAAGGTCTAACATCTAGAATATACAAAGAACTCAAAAAAATTAAACCTCTCAAATTTAAAGACCCAATCCAAAAATGGGCAACTGAAATGCATAAACATTTCTCAGATGAAGAAATAAAAATGGCAAATAAATATATGAAAAAGTGTTCAACATCACTAGTCATTTGAGAGATGCAAATCAAAACAACGTTAAGATTCCACCCCATTCCAGAAAGAACCACATTTATGAAAAAAATCAACCAATAACAAATGCTGGCGGGGCTGCGGGGAAAAAGGAACCCTCCTGCACTGTTGGTGGGAATGCAGACTAGTCCAGCCACTGTGGAAATCAGTGTGGAGATTCCTCAAAAAACTAGAACTAGAGGTTCCATTTGATCCAGCTACCCTGCCTTGGGGATCTTCCCAGAAGAATTAAAATCATCATACCACAGGGATGTATGCACAACCATGTTTATAGCAACACAATTTGTAATAGCTAAGTCTTGGAAACACCCTAAATGCCCAACAACTAATGAATGGCTAAAGAAAATGTGGTTTTTCTACACAATGGAGTACTACACCACCATAAAAAAGGATAAACTAGAGTCATTTGTATGTAAATGGATGTTCCTTGAAAACATACTATTAAGTGAAATAACTCAGACACTCATGAGCACACATTGAATTGTTTCTCTGATATGAGAAACCATAACTGTAAATAAAGACAAAGAGGTGTAATAGATATTATATAAAAGGAAAATAATATACAAAGGAGAGAAGCACTAGAAAGAGAGAAGGGGGAAAAGCAGGAAGGGAAAAAAGTCAAGAAAGGGGAAAGGGAAATCATGGAGAAATGTGAATAAACCTGCTGTAAATAGGGATGGAGGGAACAGAAGGGAGGGGCAGGGATGAGGGGGGGAGAACCAAGATGCACCATGTACAGGTACAAAATAAATCTGATGAATGTGATCATTGTATGTACGATGTACCAATACATGTTCTTGGTTAAAAATTTTTAAAAATTCATATTTAATTGAATGTCATGTCTGGATTAAAACATCAATATTCATCTCAAACAGAGAACATACGTGGCATGATCAAAAAATACAGTGTGTTTAAATAAAAAACTGCTGCAGTACAAGACGCATTGCCATCGATCTCCCTTCGCTTCCAACACACTTATCCCTTTGTTCTTGCCACTTTCTGAAGCAGCTCTGGAAGGCCTCTTGTATATCCTTAATTGGACTGTTGGCTTCTTCAATGTCCTGAATCAATTCAAAATGTCTACCTTTCAGGTCATTCTGACCTTGGGGAAGAGCCAAAATTTGCATGGCAGCAGGTTCAGTGAATGAGGTGAATGAGGACACGCAGTAATGTTTTTACGAGGCTGCCTTTCTCTTGGATGGCACTCAGCACTGGCACTCAGCAGTGCCACTCACCATATATTCAGTCATATTTCATAAAGACATTCATGAAAGCAGACTTCCAGAACTGCTTCAGAAAGCAATAAGAATAATAGAATGAATGTTGAACCAAGAGAGAATTTTCTGAGGGAGATTAATGGCAATGTGTCCCTTCATGTAACACTTTTTAAAATTTAAACACTTATAGTATTGTTTGGTTACTCTTCATATTTCTAGACTAGCAATAAGTCTAAATTTTTAAGATTACCATTATTACAGCTTTATTATTAAACCTTTTATTAGCTAAATTTAGGCATTTGCCATTAAGATACTGGAGCAATCATTTCTGATCCATCAGCTGTTCCTGGTCTCACCTGACTGCATGTTAGCTGCTCTAGTTGCTCACTTTAAACTGATGGTTGATGGTAAAGGAGAATTCTTCTCTTTTTTAAAGCAAAAAATAAATTTATTGTTTCACATATCTGAAAAGTCCAAGGGATATACTAGCTTCAGGCACAGCTGGATCCAGGGGCATAAACATTGTCATCAGGGTACTTTACTTCTCTCTAGCACTTTCTTGTTTTCATTATAGTTTATAATTTTTGTTATATCTGGATCCAAGATCTACTATGCATGCTGCTGTACATAATTATGAATATTTACTCCTTGTAAAATTTTAAGATAAAAAAGTTGGCATTCTGCTTTTAATTTATCCATAGAAATTCTAACAAGGTCTTTTTCTTCAAAGAATCATATCTAAATGAGACCAAATCATCCAAAATTAAACAACGTACTTAAGGTATTTTGTTTAAGGTAAGAAATGCTAGTACTCAAAATGATTCCATAAATATTTAAATTATGATAAAATTCTAATCTATTATTCTGCCTTGTGCTATGATTTTATTTTTTATAAGTATCTGTTGGCTATAAATGTCATCAGGCTAATGTATTCTCTTACTGTTTATATTAACAATGAATTAATCTATCTCTTTAACAGTTTGAAATTCTTATTTGAAATCTTCATTGTATATATGTGAACAAATTTTACAATAATCAGTAATTATTATAATATTGTCTTTCTGTGATGCATCAGTGTACAGCTACTTCAAATAACCACTGCAATATAATTTTCACATATGAGATGCACAGAGTTTTTCGTTTTTACTCCGAACTACATCAAGCATGCTCATTTCCATTTAAAAGTGAGTGTTCAAACGTTAATAAGTTTGACATACTGTGTTCACACTGTTGACTTTGTTATGATGACTCTGGATGATAGAAGTGATGGTAACACACTCAGTCACAAAATCATTGAGCTAACACGAGCTCCAGGGGGCCTGAATGACACTGAGGGGAGCATGCGGCTGTGCAGCCATCCACAGAGGGAAAGGATCACCAGGGCTGAATGGCCAAACCCAACACCCAGCACCCCTCCAGTCTCCTGAGGGGAATCCTTAGCTGCATCTTGTTCTGGGCTCCCATTGTACGAGTCACGGGTCTGGATGCAAAGAAACACTGAAAAGACAGAAGAGCTTGGGTGTTTACATGAGAGAGGCATAGATCTGGACCTTAAAGGCAGAGCCCCAGGTAAGAGGGGGAGTTGAGACTGGAGACCGTGGGAAGCAGCAGCTGCCCCCAAGATGCTGCTCTGGAGGAGAGAGAGGTGCCCAAAGGCATTCACCAGGAAGTTGTGCGCCTGCTGTGTGCCAGAACTTTGTCTCCAGTCTCTTCAAAGCAACTGTCAGAGATGTTTTCTCAAGTCTTTGATGAGAAATTTCTTTTCCTTCTAGAGGAGTCACGTGCATCTTATTTTTGAGAACCAGAAAATTGAGTTTTGTTCAAATAACCAAGAAGAAAGCCAAAGTCAGGCTGCCTTTGCAACAGTGGTCACATTTCAATACATTTAAATAACTCTCAACTAGAAATGACAAATGGAAACATGTTTCAAGCACACTGGAAATGTTCGTTTTGACTTAGCAATTCTATTTTTAATAATTTTCTCTTACTGTAAATATGACCAAGATTAGGCACACAGGTATTCTTTATACCAGTTTTGTGTAAGGACAAAAACACTAGAAATCTCCAAAAGGGAAATAGCTCAACAAATTATGTATAATCACAAGATTTACATTACCTGTTAAATTGATGTTTACAAAGAGCCATTTATTGGTTTGGAAACATCTTATGTGTAAAGTTTTAACAGTACAAAATATGCTTTTATGGATCTGTAATATATTTTTACCAATATAAAATATATGTCTAATATATTTATATAATGTAATATCTAATATTTTCTGGTTTACATCTTCCAGAAAATCCCAGGCTAAAACTGCTTTGGCCAGGCTAATGAAAGAGAACTCAGGGATGCTTATCTGTCTGACCTTTGCAGCCCTTTGCCACCAATTTCCCATCGGAATAGCCTGCAGCTCCTCTGGGGCAAACTCTTCTTCCGCTGAGTGAAATGGAAATGAGATGATCCTCTCAAGAGGCAGGGTGGGTTAGGCCACTCTGGTTTTCTAAGAGATGTTTAACCCTCACACCAGCATTCCAGCCCCACTCCCCCAAACCCTCCCCACTTTCACCCCAAACTGTCCCCTGAGGACAATGTGTTCCCGGGCCCCAACCCAGACCCTCTAACTCAGAACCTTGTGAGATAAGCAAGCTCTGATGATGCTCCAGTTTAAGAACAACTAGTCCACGTTTAACTTCAACTGATAATTTTTTCAGCTTTTTTTGAATTGACAATTATTATACTTACAAAGTACTATGTGATGTTTTGATACATGTATACATTTGGTAACAGTCAAACCAGGGTAAGTAGCTTTTATCACCTCAAACACTTATTATTTCTTTGTGCTAAGAATATTCCAAATCCTCTTTCTTAGCTATTTTGAAATATAAAACGCCTTATTAACTACAATTGCTTCACAGTGCAATAGAGCACTGGGAATTATTCCTCCTATCTCACCACAACTTTATACCTATTGCTCAACACCGCCCACCTTTCCTCATCCCTCACCCCCTACACTGCCTCTGGTAACTACCAATCTCTCTGCTGTGCATTCAACTTTTTTAGATTCCACACATGCGTGAGATCACACAGCATTTGCTTCTCTGTGGCTGAATTATTTCATTTAGGTCCTCCAGATCCCTTCCCGTTGTGGCTTCAGGTTTCTTCAGTGGAGGACTCGCCACTGTGCTACCCACTATTGCCAATCCCTAGATGAGAAACATTTTTAAGTATTTTTACAAGATGGTCAATTAGAAGATATGAAGTCCATCTAATTTTTCTAAGAATCTACTTGCATAGATTGATCAAGGATGGTACTGCTCTCCCTCTCATCACCTTTCCTGAATTCCACTGGGCTGAAATGATATTGTCTCTATCAAGGGGCGCTCTAAGACCCAGCCCACAAAATTCATCATGTGCCCAAGGTGGGATACTGCTGAGATAGACCTCCCTTTCCCTTCCTCATTCTGACATTCTCAAACCTTTCCTCCTACTTGAAATGATATATTTAAATGATACATTTTATTATCTAACTATTTCACTACAGTGTAAGATCCCTAACATGAAAATGATCTCTCTATGTATTGCTAGCACCTACAGTAGTGCCTGCCCTTAGTAAGTGCCTAATAGTAATGAAACTATTATTGGGTGAACAAACAGAGTCCTCAGTAATATTACACAGTGGCCCAGTGTTTGTAAGTTACTTCTACCTGGCCAAAATATCAACATTGGCAACAGTCCCATTGATCATTCGATCTATTTTTAATCTTACAAGCACCACACATTTTGTAATTGGTGAGGTTCTGTTTTTGAAATTGGTGACTGGCAGACATAGAGTAGAACACCAGAAGCAAGGATTTTTACAGTTGTTTAGAATTTTTAGTTAATTTCAGAATTCATTTCATGGTCACACCTTTGGTTTTCCATCCACTGCTCCTCTTTCTAGCTGACATCTGATCACTGTGTTCTGTGACTTGGGACATCAGCACATAAGCCCCAGTGTTCTAGTTCAAATCACAGTCCCTCCCCCCAGCATTGCCATGTGACTTGAGCAAATTATAACTTTTGTTGCTTCGGTTAGCTCATCTGTAAAATGAAGAGCATAAGGATATGTGCTTCATATGGTAAAGAGCCGAGAACAATGTCAAGCCCTTACTACCAAGTGCTCGGTAATTGTTAGCTGCCATGGTGGTGGTAATTATTTTAAAAGAAACCAAAAATTAAACACAGAGCATAAAGAAAAGTGCTTATAATGACTATCTCTAAGGGCGAGGGCTTGGAGAATAATTATTCTCTTCTTACACTTTCTGCTTTCAAAACCTTAGAGACTGTGGGTAAAAAAAAAAAAAAAAAAAAAAAAAAAAAAAAAAAAAAAAAAAAAAAAAAAAAAAAAAAA
>PVJO010024711.1:0-23924 GCA_004026905.1 Hystrix cristata
CATGGTATTAGGTATTACAAGTTATCCAATGATGATTTTAAGGATACAGGAGGATGTGCATAGGGTTACGTGCAAATGTTATGCCATTTTATGTAAGGGCATTAAGCATCTTCGGATTTTGGGGGCTGGGAGAGGGGTCCTGAAATGACTTCCTCACAGAGACTAGGGGATGACTGTACCTTAACACTTGAGTCAGAAATGTTGCCTGATGGTAATATGGTATATTTGTTTTCAGTTGCTGTGTAACAAATTACTGCAAATTTAGCTGCTTAAATCAACATAAATTTCACTTTTCACAGGTTCTGTGCCTCAAGTGTCCGGATCTCTGCTCAGGTCTCACAAGTGTTCAACCAGGTATGTCAAACAGGGCTACTGTCTTATTAGATGCTCAGACTCATTGTCCACCTCTTGCAGGTGGTTGACAGAATTCAGTTCCTGATAGTTTTCTTCTGATAACTTCTAAAAGACTCCTTTTAAAAGGCTCACCTAAGTCGTTTGTTTGTTTGTTTGTTTGTACTGGTGATTGAACCCAGGGCCTTCGCACTGAACTACATCTTTAGCCCTTTTTTTTTTTGAGACAGTCTCATAAAGTCACTACGTTGCCAGGCTAAGCTCCTACTCATCGTGATCCTCCCGCCTCAACCTCCCAGAGTGCTGGGATTGCAGGCATGTGCCACCATTCCCGGCATAGCCTCCCTTTTGATGAATACAAGGTCAATGATTTGTAGCCAGTTTTTAAGAGTGATATCCATTATATTCATAATCCCTATCCATATTCATGGGGAGAGGTTCACGCAGAGTGTGTTTATACCCAGGGTAGAAAATATCTTTCATCCTGCCACCTGGATCCTGCCACATGGAAACAGCAATGGCAGACAGTTCTTACTTTGCCTGCCCAACATGAAGGCCTCCATGTTCTAAGGGACCCCATTGCACTTCCAGTGGCTGTCCCTCACCACTTGCATCTAGTGTTAGCAGGACTGAGCCAATATGCTCCACACTTGCCTCGCTATCGGATGAACAGGTGATTCATGTAAGCCAGAGCTGCTCCTCGCCAGAATTTGAACCATGAATGGAGATAGGAGACTAGGGCTGGGCAGATCGGCTAACCGGTTGGGCAGGACATGTCAAAGGTCATAAAAACCCATAGCTAAGAGGTCAGCGAGATGTTTTCTAAAAAGAGAGGACATGCACAGAGCACAGAACCCAAAATGACTCCATGACACCTGAACACTAGTCCAATCAGAAAAAAATGTTATTTTCAATCCTTCATTTGAAGCTGGTGCTTTTCTCGGGAAAATTTTTATGAATAGGAAGGAGACCAAGAGTTGGAGGGAGGGGAGTGGAAGGGGAGAGAAAAGGGATGAAAAAAGCATTAAGACGTGTTATGTACATGTACTAACTCCCCATGATGAATGTAATCATTATGTGCTGTAAACATACTAATAAAAAATTTAAATATTAAATATATAAAGAAAAAGAAGATGCTATTTTCAGTCCTTCATTTACATGTGGCAAGGAGTGAAGTGAATTTTTTGATAGGACGGTTTACATCTGGTATGACATCAAGTGAGTTTTTGATAAAACAAATGTCCCAGTGCCTCATTTGCATGAGGAGGAAGCCAGCCCAGGAATTTTGTATGTGAAATATCTTTTTCCCCTCACCCTCAGAGCCACTGTGAGCCTTTTCGCCAGCTCGCTCTCACCCTGCAGAGTGTGCTTCTCTTCTGCCTTCAATAAATGTACAACTTTCTTGCCTTTTCTGTGTGACTTTTCTGATTTTTTGTTTGGGGCACCAAAGACCTAGAAAAAAACATCCCCAGGATCCATCATCCAGTAATAACAGGAGTAGCAAAGAGTATAAGCAGTTGATATTCATCCAGCCCAACTACCAGATTCTCAGTTTCTACTCCAGCACTTGTCTTTTTCCAAAGCTTACTTCTTTACTTTCTCTTTGAATTATATAAGATATTCCCTAGCCTTCCAACTAATTCCTTTGTTCTTCTATTATCTGTAAAACTTTTAGGGGGGTTGGGGATTTAGCTCAAGTGGTAGAGTGTTCGCCTAGCAAGTGCAAGGCCCTGAGTTCGAGTCCTAATACCCCTTAAAAAAAAAAAAAAAAGACTTTTAAGGCTGGGCATTGTGACACATACCTGTGATCCCAAAACTGTGGGAGGCTGAGAGAGGAGGATCACAAATTAGAACCCAGCCTGGACAATTTACCAGCTTAGATCCTGTCTCAAAATAAAAAATTCTTAAAAAAAAAAAGAAGAGACTATTAAAGTTCAGCCTGATCACTGGGGAACAAGGGAGAGGGAATGGAACAGAGGACAAGAGAAATAAGAAATGGAAGGAAAAATGGAAACAAAGCTTTTGTAAATAGGGAGGGAGGGAGGAGGGGTGAGGGGAGGGGAACGGGAAAAAAAGAAGCAGCAAGATATATCACGTACAGGTACAAATTCCCTATGACGAATGTTATCACTATGTACATCTAAAATGTACCATTAAAATAAAATTTAAAAAAAAGAAAAAGATTAAAAGTGTCCTACCTGCCCCTCTGGGCTGATTGGTTTGTTTGCTTTACTGGGAATTAAACTCAAGGCCTTCACACTGCACTGCATTCCTAGCCTTTTTTAGTTTTCTTTTCCTAGCCTTTAAAAAAAAATTAGTTTGAGACAGAGTCTCACTAAGTTCCTAAGTTGTCCACACTAAGCTCAAACTTGGGATCCTCCTTCAGCCTCCCAGAGTGCTGGAATTGCAGGTACACCACCATGCCCTGCACCATCTCACCATCTCCGTATTCACCCACATTGTCCGTCTGCCAAGTATCTGGCCAGCTGTGTCATCATCTCTCATTCAGAGGGAAGTACAGATGTGTTTCCTGAGCACCAAACTGTCTCAGCAGTCTTTCTCTGCATTCTCATCACTTTTATCATAACGTGTAAATAGTGCCCCTTTTCTTATAAAAATAAGACTTTCTCATAAAATGAGTCCTTAATAATGATTACTGAACCAGAACCGGTGTTCGTCTCTCAGCCACATTTCCCTGAACACTTTATTAAGTCACAGTCATATCCCTGTTCTGGCCCTCGTTGGTTCCCTACCTGTTTTATCGTAAGCAGGCACAAAGCCCCAGTTAACCCTCTATAATTTTCCCCTTCATTTTGTTTATTGATCATTTCTCTTGCAAGGTCAGCTGCATGCAGACAAGAACCTAAAAAAAACATGTTATTGATGTTGAACCATAAATAAGAGTACAATTTCATGGCTCTTTGTAAAGCGAACACACAAACATTGTGTAATCACTTCTCAGATCAAGAGAAAGAAGCCACAATCTTGTCCCAGGGTAATCTTGACTTTTAACAACATATATTCATTTTCTCTGTTTCAAACTTTATATAAATGGAGTTTTACAGTATGAACTCATGTCCATCAAGATCATGCTTTGAAATTAGTCTGTATTGGATGTATTCAGTCTCATCACCATGTGTTATATCACTGTGTAACTATTTATCCACTCCACTGTTGATGGGCATTTGGGTGTTTCCTATTTTAGAGGTTGTTATGGTTTGAATTGAATAAGATGTGTTGGAGTCCTAACCCCGGGTATTTATTTGGAATGCTTAGCTAAAAAGAAGAAAAGATGAAAAGGAAGAGGGTAGTGGGGAATTAACGAGCCGTTGTTTCTACAGAATTAAAGTGTGCTTTAGGAGCTGAAAATAAATAACTTCATCCGCCCAACCTGGATTCCAAGCTTCACTAGCAAACCCTGTACTACACCCATTCAAATCCATGGGTACCCTTAGGATGTGTTCACCAGTGAATTGGCTTTCAGCACCTAGAGACCCAAGAACACACCCAGGCACCCAGGGAAGCCCGTCCCACAGGTCAGAGGACAGCGGTATCATAGCCTAAAGTCTCTAATGGGAAACAGATGTGCCCAGCTGTTTCCTGCCATCACCCTGCTCACTGAATGTTTTCAGTCCAGCTCTTTTCTGGACCCATCCAGCTGTATAAACAAGCCTTTATCCATAAGTTTGACTGGGAGAAGCCAATGGTTCTGTCTTCTTTTCTCTTAGGAGAACCTGAATGTGTTGATTCCAAGGTTGAACTCACTAGAATACCAATTAAACAAAAGTGGATTTTCCCCTTTTTCTTTGTTTGTTTTGAATTTTTAGCTTCTATTTTCTTATCAGGATGCCTGTAATGATATTAGATGATGGTTAATCTATTGAGAGTTGGAGGCAAGTAAATCTATTTGAAATAAGAATGGATTGAGGAGACTTGGAGAGGCGGGGGGAGAGCTGGATGCTTAAGTTTCAGAAGTAACCACATGACCTTGGGAATGTCTACCACCTCTGTGGGCGCCATTTTCCTTTGTGGTTAAAATGAAGGTTTCGACCTAGCAGATCTGAACAACTTTCCCATTACTAATATTTTAGGTAATTTGTCTTTTTTATAGATTTTATATGTAACTTTTCCTTCACAAAATCTTTTTTTATTTACCAAGAACATGTATTGGTATATTGTATACATAGTGATCACATTCATCATAGTTAATTTGTATTTGTACATGATGCATCTTGGTTCCCCCCCTTCTTCCCCACCCCTCCCTTCCACTCCCCTCCCTTCCTTGTTTACAGTAGCTTTATTTACATTTTCCCCCTTTTCCCTTTCTTTTCTTTTTCTCTCCTTCTTTCCCCCTCTCCTGCCTTTCTAATTCTCCTCCCTATTGAATATTATCTTTCTTTTATTTAGTATCTGTTATACTCTTTTGTCCTTATTTACACTTATGGTTTCTCACATCAGAGAAACAATTGATATGTACTCATGTGTGTCTGATTTATTCATAAGAGAACATAAAAGTATGTTCTCAAGGTACATCCATTTACCTGTAAATATCTCAAGTTTATCTTTTTTATGGCAGAGTAATACTCCATTGTATAGAAAAACCACATCTTCTTTACACAAAATCTTTTCTGAGTATCTATTATGTATACAGCACCCTGATCAGCAATTAAGTAGCACTAGAAGATTCCTTAGAGAGCCCAGGCTAGCAGGCATCTGTTTTTTGGTCTCTCTCCAGTGTCCCGTCCTTTTATTTCCCTGGCAGTAACAGTCCCTTGGACCATGGGAACTGATCCCCAACCCATTTCCTGTGCCTTTGCTGGATCTTCCACTCCCTGGAGCACCTAACCCAGGTATGAGCAGGTGATCCAGGCCTAGTCTGTGCACGTGACTCAGACCAGACAAATTCATCTTGTTTTCTGAACTCTTATATGAGGATTCCAAGGGAGAAGATTCTCTGTCACATGCAGGTTTACTAAACCAGAAAGAGATATTAATTGTCTTTCCTATTACAAAAAGCCTATTTGAAGTTGGGAAAACTAAAGCCAATATGGTAAAAGAAGAGCAAAAAGATGGGAAAAAATTTCAAATAGCCAGGTTTGAAGCCCCCTCCTCTCAGTTATCCAGTTATGTATGACAGTCCACACACGCACAAACACACACACACATCTACATCTAGTTTGAGGAGATGGTTTACTGTAATTTTCAACCAAGAGTCTGTCATATAATTAAACTTTTATTTTAGTATAAGGGAACTGATTCTCTCAGTGTCTGGATTTGTCCAAGGTGTCTAGTGAGTAGCAGAGCTGGGATTCAGTCATAGCCTCCTAACTTCCAAACCATTTCCTTTATCTTCTTGTTTTACCCAACCTTGAAAATTTTCAAATGTACAGAAAACTTGAAAAAGCAACACCCTGTCTTAGTTCATTTTGTGCTGCTATAACAGAATACTTGAGACTGGGTAATTCATAATGAACAGAAATTTATTTATCTCATGGCTCTATAGAGTGGAAAATCTAAAATTGAGGGGCCACATCTAGAAAGGGCCTCGTTGGTGTGTCACTTCATGGCAGAAAGGCAGAAGGATAAATGATTGTGTTTGCACAGTGGGTGGGGAGCTGAACTCATCCTTTTATCAGGAACCCACTCCCATGATAACAACATTAACTATTCATAAGGGTGGAGTCTTCGTTACCTCATTACCAGTGACCTCTGAGAGGTCCCACATTTCAGCACTTTTCATCAGGGATTGAGTTTCTAACACAAAGATTGTAGGACACATTTCAGATCGTAGCATACCTTACAGCTACCACCTAGATTCTACCATTTACATTTAACTGCACTTGATTTATCGCACATGTACTTGACCATTCCTTTATACATTCATGAACTTATCTAATTTTTTTAAGTAAATTTCAAAGTAGATTTTAGCCAGTTTCCTTTCTGTTGCACCATGCCTCTGCCTTCAAAGGCATAGCAGTGTGTGAGTGGAGCTTGTCCCCAGGCAGGATGCAGAAAGGTAAGGGAAGGAAAGGGGGGGTTGAGCTGTGAGTCAGGGGCCTCTCTGAAGTGTGAGCTTACAGGAGATCTAAGGAAATGAGTAAAAAGACAAGTGGATAAGATAATTTTTGTTAGTGATGTGTGCTAAGAAGAAAATAAAACAGAGTAATGTCAGAGAGCATATATATATCTTAGAACAATATGAGACCAGGCCAGGGAAAGTGTCATAGACGAGGTGACATGTAGATTATATCTCAGTGCAGAAAAGAATCTGCCATGTCAAGATTTGGAGGAACAAGTGTTGGGTAGAAGGGAAAGCAAGTGCAAGAGTTAGGGTATTCTAGTAACAGAAAGAAGCCTGACAAAGTATCTTCCATTTTCCCTTCCTCATCATGATCATCACTTTTATCAGTATCTTCATGGTTGGAAGAGCTTGCGCAATATTTATCAATCAGTCATTGTGATTGCTAGGTGAGTTAAATCCATACATCTACAGTAGTTTGTGCCTCTGCTGGCCCAGTGGTAACTCAGTAATCCTGCCAGTTGCTCTCTAGACAAAAATAAACAACTCAAAGAGGAGTTTTGACACACAGAAGCCCTACACAGCCACAGAAACAAGCTGGTCCTAAATAAGAACACGTTGATCTTTCGTGAATTTTGCTGGTCCAAAGAACAGGCTCAGATTACATCCCAAACAACTCAGGGTTTCTTATGCTTCTCTTTTAAGATCATAATTGGCAGGCTGTTGGCCAAAAAATTGTTTATCTTGCGTAAATGGTTTAAATATGTGTTTTAGCATTAAAATGATCCAAAACCAACACTTCACATTGCTTTCAAGTGCCTCTTTGACCTGCCCTCGGTAGAAACAAAATTAACTTACAACTTTATAAGTGAAATGTCTTAATCTTCTGAGGGACCATTCTGCCCTCAGTGGTTCCAAGATCATGAGATATGCCTCTTTGGTTTCTTTTATTTTCAGTAACTTTTTTCTCTAATTGTTGAGATATTTGTTCAGAAATGAACTAAAGAACATATGCTTCAAATTTTATTTTTATGGTTTTCTTAGCCATGCCAAAACATCAATATTAAACCAAATTAATACCATAACTGATCAGGAGAACGTTTGGATCTTGTCTGTGGGCAACTGCATTTTTTTTAGTCCATTACTACAAGTATAACAGAATTGGACCAGAGAAGTTCAAACTACTCCTAGAAACAACCAAATAGAAATTTTTAAGAGCAGAAATTTTATATATATATATATATACATATATGTGTATATATATATATATGTGTATATATATATATATAAAAGAGAAAAAATATTTCTCTGGGAGCAGAGCCATATTTATTAAAAACAAATGTATCTCAAGTACAGGGGTGTCTCTCCTTCAGCATTCTCAAAATGTGAAATTTTGCACATACCAATACTGATACATCATTCTTTTACAGAACTACTTCTATAAATGTACAGCTGGAAGAAACTGTGGTGCACACAGTTAAGGCTCCACTTAGATCCCCTTAGCACACTTTGACCATTTGTATGTTAGTCAGCTTTCATTTATTGTAACAAATACCTTAGATTAATCAACTTCAAAAGAAGTTTATTTTAGCTAAAGTTTTGGAGGTTTCAGGTTCATGATTAATTGGCCTTGTTGCTTTGGGGCTGTGGCAGCAGAGTACATCATGGTGGGAGCACAGGCTGGAGGAGGCCTATTCATTTCATGGTATGAGAGAGAAGAAAGAGGCCAGAGTTCCACAATCTTCAAGGGCACATCCCACCCACTTACTTATCTTCCTCCCTGGACGCTCCATGTCGTAAAGTTCCACAACCTTCCAATAGCACCATAGGCTAGCAACCAAGCTCGAACACATGGGCCTTTGGCAGACATTCAAGATCCAAACTAAAGCAATTTCTGTGCTTCACTTGGCTTCTGTGTTTTTATTAATAGCCAGAAGCCAGGACTCTGGAAGCCATCCCTGGGGTTTTTTGAGTCATTTTGCCCCCTTTGTTAAGAATTGAAAGTGCCCTCTAAGGTACCCTTTGACCAACCAATAAGTGGTACTGAAATATAGATGTCCACCACAAGGAAGGACAAACCTGGAGGTTAATCAGACTCTAAAGCATTCCTTGGGATTAAGCAGAGGCCGGGGCTCTCACTAAAGTCACTCCCTTACTTGTCTTCCACTTCCTTTTACTGTCTCACCTACTCATTTATCTGTTTCTCTCAAAAGTCCTTCCTTAACATTTTACTTCTTATTTTAGGGCCTGATTCTGAAGAGGCTCATGTAAGAACCCAGATGAAGTCCATCTGCTCTGATCCATTCATTCCATAGATCTACCAATCGAGAAACATTTGTCAAAGGCTTAGTGTGTCCTGGACACAGTTTAGGCTTGGAGAAATGTGGACTTCTAGGAATGTGGAAATGATAATCCTCAGACACAGGGCCCATATTGTCTTCTGTCAGGGACAATTTGAGAATGTATGGGAAAGTATTACCAGTGTCAAGTGTGTGAATTCCCTCATGCACTGCAGTGTCCTCTCAGACATTAACCAACACTCATGGAAGCTGGGAAAGGGGAAACCTAATGAAGATCAATTGGATAGTTATGTAAATCATCCAGACCAACTAAAGTAGACCAGTAGAAAAATATGTATAAATTTTCTTGAGTCTACCAGCATTCACTGAGAAACTCTTAGCTATTACTATGTGATTAATGGTAATGTTTTCTTTTCTATCACTTATCTCAAAGATTTATTAATATAAAATGCAATGAGAGATAGAAAATTGTTTGTAGGAAGTGGTTTTATTTGCCCCAAGAGCTCATAAACACTCACGCAGAAAGCTGCAATTAAAATCACTTCTATTCCCATTCTACTTTTGAATCACTGATCCAATAAGTATTCACTGTTTGCCATGGACACTGCCTCACTTCTAATCAGTAGTGGTATATTTTTCTCACAGTCCCTGGGTGCTCAGCATTTTGGATTGTTGCAAGAAACCTGGATAAAAGGAATCTTCTTTTTTCCTAGACTCCATTTCTTAAAAATAAAACAGAAAACTGTTGTGATTAAGATACTTACTGTCTCTGGGTTGGGGATTTAGCTCAGTGGTAGAACACTTGCCTAGGAAGTGCAAGGCCCTAAGTTCGATCCCCAGGACCCCCCCCAATAAAAAAAGATACTATCTCTGCTAGGCAGAATAATGATCTCCCTAAGATTTCTAGTTCCAAATTCCCAGCAATGTTAGCTGTCTGTCACTTTCATAACTTCCTAACATAACAAACTTTTAAAAAGAAAAGGTTTGTTTTGGTGTAAGGTTCTGGAGGTTTAATTCTGTGCTTGGTTAGTCTGTTACTTTTGATCCCATGGTAGGACAGCACATCATAAGGGAGCAGGAGGTGGAACAGAACCACTCACTTCATTGCCAGGGAGCAAAGCACAGGAGGACAGAGTTGGAGTCCCACTACTTCTTCAAGTACATGCCCCTAGTGACCTAAAAGACTATCTCCTCCAAAGGTTCCACCAGTTCCCAATAAGAACACTCTGGGGAGGTCTTTACTACATGGATTTTGGGGGGGATACTTAAAATTCAAGCTATGGTAATGGCCAAAGGGATATAGTTGCAGATAGATTTAAGATTGCCATTCAGATGATTGTTTTGTTTTGAGGCAGCATCTCACTGCATTACTCACCCTGGCCTTGTACTAACAATCCTTGTAACTCAGTCTCCTGAGTAGATAAGAGTGCCGGTTTGCACCAGGTGGCTGGCTTCATGTGATTTAAAATACAGCAAAGCAATCATCCTAGATTACCCATGTGGTTATAATGTACAGAGAAGCACCGTTGAATGCAAAGGGAGAATCAGAAGTATCAGTTTCAGAGTAAGAAAGGCTTAGATGGCCATTGCTGACTTTGAAGATGGAAGCAGCCACAAGCCAAGGAATGAGAGGAGCATGTAGAACCAGAAAAGGCAAGAAAACAGATTCTCCCCAGGGATGTGGAAAGAGCCTCCAGAAAGAGCCACAGGCTGACCAATACCTTGATTATAGTTCAGTGAGACCCATTTCATTCTGAAGAATTGTAAAATAGCCACTAAGTTTGTGGTAATTTGTTACAGCAGCAATAGGAAGCTGATATTCTATCCACTTTCCAGGTTCATTGCTTCATCTGAAGAAACCACAGAATCTTCTCATGTGTCGCAGGAATAATCCATTTGCTATTGGCTCTGTGCTAACTTCCCTACGTGTATTTGAAATGTCTTGTCATTCTTCTTGGCTGTCACCAGAGTCTCCTTGACTTAAACTCTACTGCAATCATGTTCCAAGTGCTGTTGCTTTCTTTGGGCCACAGTACAAAACTAACACCAACAATAGTGAATATTTTCAAGCTTAGAAGTATTCATCCCCCTTGCAAGTCACACTGTGGGGTATCTAGCTTCCTTTTCTGCTTCCATTTCCATCTTTATATTCTGTTTGAGACTTTGAAGATATAATGTTCTGTGGTGATAGCAGTGAAAAATGAAATCCAGATGAGCTTATGACAACTAAGGGAAATTTACCAACACTTCTGGACAAGATACATTAAGATCAAAGATAAGGGGCGATGACATCAGTATCACCAAGGCCCAAAAGAACTCCATATGCATTTATTCATGCACTGACTTATTCATTTATTCATTCATTTGAACATTAACAAATATTTGTTGAGTGCTGACCATGTGCCAGGAACTGCACAAGTTGCTTGGGATTCATCCATGACAAAGACTTTTGTCCTTGTGGTGCTTATATATCCTGGGAAGAGGATCCAGGCAATAATCTAGATAGGTTATGTGTATGTCCCTCCAAAACTCACATATTAAAACTTAAACCCGAAAGTGGCAGTGTTAAGAGGTGGGGCCTTTGCAGAAGTGATTAAATCACGAGGGTTCCGCCCTCTTGAAAGGGATTAATGCCATTCTGAAAGAAGTTTCAGAGAGCCGCCTGGCTCATTTGCCCTTCTGCTTTCTGCCTTCTGCTATGTAAGATGCTGCAACAAAGCATCATCTTGGAAGCAAAAAGCCAGCCCTCGCCAGACATTGAATCTGCCAGCACCTTGATTTTGGACTTCCCAGTCACCAGAACTGGAAGAAATAAATTTGTGTTATTTATACATTTCTCAGTGTAAGGTATTTTGTTATAGCAACAGGAAGGGACTAAGATCATGCATAAATAATAGGTTGAAGATGGTAAGTGCAATGAGAAAAAATGAGCAGGATATGCAAAATGGAGTAGGGCTGCTGTATGTTCAATCAAGTGGACCAGGTAAGGCTCACTTTTAAAAGTGACATTTGAGGAAAGACATGAAAGAGTTGGGGAAACCAGTCATTTCAGATAATGGAAATCAGCTGTTTAAGAACCACGAGCCAAGAGCAAGCTTGCAGAGTTTAAGGAGTAGCAAGCTTGATGTAGCTGGAACAAGGGGCATGGGGCCAGTGGCTGAGGCAGAAAGGCAACCAAGTGGGGGGACTTTAATGTTGGCCCTGAATGAAACAGCCATTCCATGTGACATGATCTTACTGTGTCTTAGTATATTGCCCTAGTTGCTGAGAATTGATGCAGAAAAGCAAGGAAGAGAGAAGGGACACACCTCAGAAGGGAGTTTCTAAGTGGGAGTGGATGGTGGCTAGAAGACGTGATTAGGTTGATCTTATATTTTGAAAGTGGAGCCAATGTGATTTCCAGCTAGACTGGACATGTACCATGTCATAAAGATAAAGCCAGAAAATGACTCCAAGTTCTTCCAGCTTAGCATCTGGAGAGACAGCATATTTAAATCACTGAAACGTAGAAGACCGTGGATGAAAAAAGTCTTTGTGTGGTGAGGGAAAGTCAGAGGAAGTAAAGTTGGACTGTGTTAACTTTAACACATCTAATAGATACCCAGATAGAAATATAAGCAGGTACTGATTTATATGAGTCTAGAGTTCAGAGGACATTTCTCATTGGAAATATGTATTTGAGAATCATAAGCATATAGTTTACATTTAAAATAATGAGAATAAAAATGAAATCACCTAAGGGAGTGGGTGCAAATAAAGAAGTGTTCAAAAATTCAGCTCTGTGGCATTTGGCATTTAGGCCAAGAAAATAGAAGAACCCACAGGGAAGGCCAGAAGCAGTCAGGGGTAGGAGGAAAACCAGTAGTGTGGAGTCCTGCAACTTACATGAAGAAGTGTCCCCAGGAAGACAGAGCAACAGAGTAAGATATAAACTGAGAACTGTACTTTAGATTTAGCAGCATAAATGTCATTGGTCAATCTTGACTGGAGCCATTTCTTAGAGTTCTGGTGACAAAGCCTAATTTGAGTAAATGTAAAAGATATTGAGAGGAAAACACAGACAATTGGTGGGGGTGGTTTGGTTTTGTTGTTTGTTGTTTTGTTTTTGAGACAGGGTCTCACAGTGTAGTTTCGGCCGGCCTTGAACTCACTATGTAGCCCAGGCTGGTCTCGAACTCACAGTGATCCTCTTGCCTCAGCCTCCCAAGTGGTAGGATTATAGACATGTGCCTCTATGTCTGGCCAGACAATTGTTTGAAGAGTATTGTTCATCTAAACTTCAGTGAAGCAAAGAATAAAGCTATAGCAAGAGAAGTGAGATCAAGTCATTGCCTGTTTTACTACAGGAAAAATAAACCAAGTGTGATGATGCACACCTGTAATCCCAGAACTCAAGTAGATAAGGCAGGAGGATTGCCTGGGCAGCATAATGAGTTCAAGGCCAGCCTGAATTACATAGCAAAACCTGCTTCGGAAAAAAAAAAGAAAGAAAAATAATAGCATGAATAAATGTCCCAATGGGATGGTCAAATGGAGAGGGAGAAACTAAGGATATTAGAGCAGAGAGGAGAATCACTGGAGCTATGTTCTTGAATAGACAAAGGAGACGATGCAGGACAGTAGTTGCCAAGTTTGAGTGTAAGTCAGAATCCCCAAGAAGGCCTGCAAAACAGATTATTGGACCATCATCTCTAATCTTCTGATTCATTTGGTCTGGGATGGAATCTGAGAATTTGCATTTCTAATACATTCTCAGTTATTGTCAAGGCTGTTTTGGGGGGACTTGGGCCCCACAGATATACCGGGAAGGGGAGTGGTGCCTCTCAATAGAAGCCCATCTGTCAATCTGTAGGAATAGATCCATTCAGTAAAGCACCTAGTTATTCATGAGGATTTATTTTAGGAAGATGTAGTCAAGAAGGCAAAAGCAGGCAGCACAGTCAGTCTCTATCTTAACACAGACTTCACCCAGAGCCTGGCGGTACTTCTGACAAGAAGTCACTGAGGATAAGTCTAAGTCTGCAGGCATACTATATTCGCACCCTCCTAGCTGAGCCATTTTTCTGATGTCCAGCCAAGTAGAACACTTGGTTCTGAAGTCACACCCTTTATGTGACAGAAAGCTCTGTGGCATTCTTGGGAGTCCAGGTATCACGCCCGGGCTGCTCTTTCTGATGCATGTTCCACAGCACTGTAGAACGAGCCTAACTCAGTGTGACTGTGTGTTTCACCAGTCAGCATTTGGAGTCATGATTAGCTGAAGGCTGAGCCAAAAACCCCAAGAAGCCTGAACCGTGTGTGTGTGTGTGTGTGTGTGTGTGTGTGTGTGTTCTTACTGCAATGTTCACCTCTTCCCAGAAACAGCCACTAGCAATCAGTCTTTCCACAAAGTCCTCCCCTCACTGAGGAGATGGGTACAGCAGTACATATTCAGAATGTAGTAACAATAACAACTTTCCCTCTGTGTAGTTGTCTGTGTTTAAAAGTCTTTTGATAATCAACTTGGGTCTACTTTATATATGAAGAAACTGAGGCTCAAAGAGGATAGGCTTATGATACCAAACCTGGTATTATAAATTCCAAATCCTTTCCCAATTCTGGATTCATTTTGTCATCTACTGGTCATAATAGCACTCACAAGCCCCTGTGTTTTGTCCTGTGGTGGGAACATTAAGAGTAAGTGGCTCTTTGCCACTAACCTATTGCCCCTCTCATGGAATTTTTTTTTTGTATCTCATTTGTTAGTTTTTACCTCTGTCTCTGCACATTTATTAATAATGTTTTCTGCATTGTTTGAACTGGATACCTATATGTAGTTTGAGTAAGTGAATAGGTAAGGATGGATTTTGTGTTTTTATTAAGTATATTTTATATTTCAGAGAAATGTTAGGATTAGAGAAAATCAGAAATTAAAAATCGACCAGAAATTTTTATTTGATCAGAGGGTTCCCATACACCCCTTCGTACTCCACATGCAGTTTTTCATATTATTTCCATCTGGTGTTAGTGTTGTTCAACTAATGAATGAACATTGATGTAGTATCATTAACTAAACCCATAGTTTAGATCAAGGTTTGTTCTTTGTGTTGTAATTCTGTGGGTTTTGACTAATATGTAATATGCATATACACTGTTATAGTATGTTTCAGGGTATTTCAGGGCCCTAAAAGACATCTGTTTATTCTTCCAACCCTCCCTAGTTCTTGGCAACCATTAATCTTTTTACTGTCTTCATAGCTTTGTTTTTCGTTTGTTTTTGGGTGCAGGGGATCGAACTCATAAGCACTCTACCACTGAGTTAAATCCCCAACCCGTAATAGTTTTTTGTTTTGAGAATTTCATGTAGTTTGAATCATATAGTGTGCAGCCTTTTCAAATTAGCTTGCTTGCTTTTTTTCTTTCTTTCTTTCCTCCTTCCTTCTTTCCTTTCATTATGCTGGAGATTTAAATGAGCTACGTCCCCGGCCCTTTTTATTTACCATTTTAAGGCAGAGTCTTAGTAAATTGCTAAGTTGTCCAGGCTAAGTGCAAACTTGGGATCCTCCTGCCTCAGCCTCCCAGAGTGCTGGGATTATAAGCGTGCACCACCATACCTGGAGGCTTCTTTCATTTACCAACACACACTTTTATTTTTCTCATGGCTTTATCACTACTTTCCTGTTACCGTTGGATAATGTTTCTTTGTATGTTGTACCACAATTTTTTTATCCATTTATGTACTGAAAGATATATTGGTTACTTCTAAGTTTTTGTAATTATGAATAAAAGTGCTATAAGCATCCATGTGAAGGTTTTTGTGCACACATAAATTTTCTTCTCATTTGCATAATAAGTAAGAATTGTGATTGCTGGATCATATGGTTAGAATATGTTTAATTTTGTGAGAAGCTGCCAAACTTTCTTCCAAAGTAGCAATACCACTTTTCATTCTCATGAGCGAGTTTCTTTGTTCCACATCCTTCTTAACATTTGGTGTTGTGAGTGGTTTAATTTTTTTTTTTTTTGGCTTATTGAGATAGGGTCTTTTTGTGTGTGTGTGTGTGTGTGTGCTGGGGATCAAACTCAGGGCCTCACGTTTGCTAGGCAAGCACTCTAACCACTGAGCTAAATCCCCAGCCCTTGAAATAAGGTCTTGCTATGTAGCCCAGGCTGGCCTTGAGCTTGCAGCAGTTCTCTTGCCTCCACTTCCTGAGTACTGGGATTGCAGACAGGAGCTACCATGCCTCACTGAGTATGTTTTGATTTTAGCCTTTCTAATAGGTATGTAGTTGTTATTATTTAGATTAGGAGTGACCCCCAAAACTATCATGTGCTCAGAGACAGGACTTTTGGAAGGTGATTGGCTCCTAGAGGTATTATAGCTGAACGTGATGTTAGGAGGTCGAGTCTGATCAGAATAGGTGGGTCACTGGGGTCATGACCTGGAAGAGTATATCTCTCTCCCCAGATCCACCCTTCTCTCTTGATTTCCTGGCTGCCATTACATGAATTCCTTTTCTCCACTAGACTCCTCCACCATGCCTTTCCTGCCTTCGAGCCAGTTGACTATGGATTAAAAGTGTGAACCTCTCTTCCTTTGATTTTTAGGTGTTGGGTGTTAGGTCTTAGCAGCAAGGAAAGTGAGTAAGACAGCTTTTGATACCAGAGAAGTGGGGTCATTGCTGTGTCTACCTGACCATGTAGTTTAGAAGGCTCTGCTACGGATTCACAGAAGTTTGGAAAGATTTGGAAAAATATACTCTCCCAGGTCATGACCCCAGTGACCCACCTATTCTGATCAGACTCGACCTCCTAACATCACGTTCAGCTATAATACCTCTAGGAGCCAATCACCTTCCAAAAGTCCTGTCTCTGAGCACATGATAGTTTTGGGGGTCACTCTTAATCTAAATAATAACAACTACATACCTATTAGAAAGGCTAAAATCAAAACACACTCAGTGAGGCTAGAGAAACTCTAGGATGCTGTAAGATGTGGTCAGTGGGATATGCTGGCCAGAGCTTAGAAGAACTGAATGTTGATAGACATGTAGATGGCAAATGCTGAGCGAATGAGGTTTAAATTGGAAATAAGGACTCCATTGGCAAGTGGACTTGAGATCATGTGTGTTATGCCCAGGATGAAAATTTGTCTGTGTTTTTTTCTCATGTCCTGAAATCTTGCAGAAGAGTGAGATTAAGGGGGGAGTGGATTAATTAATCTGGTGGAAGAAATTTCAAGCACACCAATGTTGAGGTTGTGGCATAGGTACTCCCAGCAGCTTTTAGCCGTATCTACTGTGAGAAGCAGGACCAAAAATCAGAACTAAATAATTTGAAAAATTTTGCTGGTGGCCAGAAAGGAAATGCCTGTAAAATTGGGACATGTAAATTTGGAGTTTATAAAGTTGCAGCCAAGGACAGCTTGGTTGCTGAAAAGATTAGCATTAAAAAGAAGCCAAGTACTTTGCATCAGGACAATAGGAAAGATGCCTTGAGGTCATCTCAGAAATCTGCTATGCCTCAGCCACTGCAAGCACAAGGGTGCAAAGCCATAAAGCTTTCATATGAGAATTGAACCCTAGGACACCCTACTTTGAAGGGCTGGCTGCCTAGGGAATTGGTTTGCTGAGATTCATTTCACTTGGAGGCCTCTGCAGCCATGAAGCTAGAGGGACCAGCCACTGCTTCAGCTCACAGCATCATCCATATAGTGCTGGTTTGGGGGCATGCAGAATACAAGACATGTTAGGTAATGGAGGCCTCTACCTAGATTTCAGAGGAAGGCCTGGGGGACCAGGCAGTGTGCCTCTGAAAGGTCAATGCATAAAGCTGTGAGAATGAAGCCAAAAGTACATTGGAGTCACTAGGAAGTCAGAGAACAAAGAATGTCTGCTGAGGAAAGGCATAGGCAGTGAGCAAAGTTACCCCGAGAGAGGGGTCTTGAGGGCTGCAACAAGGATTGCCATAATAACAAGGTTACTCAAGATCTTTGGAGTTCACATCTTGCTGTAATTTGCTCCAGATGCTAAACCAGAAACCAGAAGTCCCGGTCTATTTTATTCAGAGATACTGGAAGATCGCTTAGCAAAGAGCATCCATATGTACTTCCTCTTGTAAGGAGTGAAGAACTGGGAAAATAATCCAATCAACCTGAACCCTCTAGAATATAAAATAAAAATCGAGGAGGTTGGTAGGAGCAATAAAGAATTGGAAATGGTAATCAAATCAGTCAGAGATACTTCAGGGATCCTCATTTCGATCAAAGAGGTTGGTAGGTGGAGCTTTGATTTAAGCAAGGGGTGGGGCCAAGATGGAAATCTACATTGGCCCACAGGGAATGGTCAAATAGTTATTCTTTCTGATTCCACCAAACTCTAAATGGGATATAAAGTTGGAATTGGAAGGTTCATAAAGCCTCAAGGGGAGGAAGACTTTTACTGCTTTTTGCCTATTGTTTTTTTTCTGGACATGTTACTCCCTAGAATTATGCAAAATGAAACTCTACTATTCATTTTGCAAAGTACTTAGGGTAAAGAATGCTATGGTTATGCACTTGAGAAGAAGTAAAGGGGTAAGAGAAGAAGAAAAAAGAAGGAAATAGAGACCAAAAGGCATAGAAGATAAAAGTTTAGGGAATTTACTGTCAGGTAGGTAAACAGAGATGACCTACTCCTGATGTAGAAATCCAAAACATCACACATAGAATTTTATCACTTCTCCTTCTGAATGCCCTGATGGGACATATGTTCACCCCTAGCCGATGCCTCATTCTGGGACAGGAAGTCCTCCAAACGAGTTTCCAAATGAAGACTTTTGATTGAGCTCACTTCTCAGAATTTGCTCCTGGCCTCCTTTTCCAGTTGCAGAATATGAATCAGAATCATAGTTAATGATTCTGAAAAATAAAACTTAAAATGGTTCTCTGTACTTGGAGAATGAAATAAATACACTATGAAGTGCTTTCCTGGTGCATTTCAGAGTAAATCTTCGTGTTAGCTCAGTGGGATGATAATTAGATTTCCTCTGAAGCAGAAGAGAACATATCTCCCACATCGCACAAAACCAAGATCAGTGGATTCCAGGGCCAGGAGCTACTACAAATGTTCCTGTTTTTAAAGAGGATTTATTCTGACCTCACTTCTTAGGGACTTAGCATATGTGTCTTGGACTTACTTTTCCATTTGCTAATTAAAAATTCCTTGTCAGCAGTATTTGTCATTATTATTATCAGTGAGTGAATCATCCTCTTTTTCCATCAGATCTATTTTCCAGGCTCACTCATTCTAAATGCTGGCTTTCAGTTCACATGTGGATGCCAAAGACAACCCTCTCAGATGAGTCTTTTCTACATTCTCTGTCAAATCCCTTTGCTATCTAGTCTGAGACTGAGTCCTGTTTGAACAACTGCCTGCTTTTAAATTTTTTCTGGATTGACATCTATCTTACTCTCAAACCAAAACAGTTTTTTTTGCATTCTTCAAAGACCAGGTCAGATACACTTAATAAACCATCATGAAAGAAATAGATTGTCCTTCAGTTTGGTGTCTTCCGGGACAGACCTGTGAATTCCAAATCTTGCAAATGAGTGGATTGCCAGGAAAGTTTTGGAAACCCACACCCTCTCTTTTTCATGAAATATGATGACAAAGGAAACTTTAATTGACGTACTAACAAAGGGCCACTTCGAACCTGTATTTTTTTTAATTTAAATAGATTTTAACTTTTCTTTTTGAAATAAATTCCAGCTTAAAAAAATTACAAAATTAGTGTATAGATGCTTTATATTCTTTACTCAGCTTTGCCCAAGCTTATTAACTTGTATGATCACAGATCAATGATCAAAATCAAGAAATTAACATTGATCTAACATTCTTTTGTGGGGGCAGTACTGGAGATCAAACTCAGGGCCTTGTGCTTGCTAGGCAAACACTGTACCATTTGAGCTAAATCCCCAACCCCTGATCTAACATTCTTAACTAATCCACAAACCTTATTCAAAAATTTGCTTATCATCCCACTAATCTACTTTTTCAGTCTGAGATCACATGTCACAGCCAGGTGTGGTGGCGCACACCTGTAATCCCAGCACTAAAGAGGCTGGGACAGGAAGAACACTATGAGTTTGTGGCCAGCCTGGACTACATAGTGAGTTCAAGGCCAGCCTGAACTACATAGCAAGACCCCGCCTCAACAGAACAAAAACAAAAACAAAAATATGTCATATTCAGTTGCTGTGTCTCTATCTTTTTAAAATTTGGGAGAGTTATTTAATCCTTTATGTTTCATGACTTTGACACTTCTGAATGCTCAGTTATTTAGGGCCAGTTATTTTTTAGAAATCTTTTCAATTTGGGAAATCTATTCTTAAAGAATGGTCTCTCACTTTCACACTCCTCCAGCCAGAATTCTGAAAGAGTATTAAGGTTCTATGCTTGTGTGCAAATATATGCTGGGGTGGAGTATGGTGAAATCATGCCAAATAATTTCTTGCTTGGTTTAGTAACATTTTGAAAAATAAGGCTTCTCATTGTTTAGATCTAAAATGTCCCCCCAGATTTTATGTGTTCAAAAGGGGGGCTTTCAGAAGGAGATTGAATCATGAAGCCTCTTAATTTCATCAGTATATTAATGCATTGCTGAGATAATTTGGTAGGTGGTAATAGAAATCTGGGATGTGGGTCCTACCGTAAAGGGTGTGGCTCATGGGGCGTGGTCTTGGGGACCTTGTCTGGTCCCTGGACACTTTGTCTCTGGCTCACTCTTGCTCTCTCTGCTTTCTTCTTGGCTGCCATGAGGTGAACAGCTTTCCTTCTCCATCCTCTTCCACCATGATGGGGTTTTTTTGTTTTTGTTTTTGTTTTTGTTTTTTAATTTTATTTTAATGGTACATTTTAGATGTACATAGTGATGACATTCGTCATAGGGAATTTGTACCTGTACGTGATATATCTTGCTGCTTCTTTTTTTCCCGTTCCCCTCCCCTCACCCCTCCTCCTTCCCTATCTACAAAAGCTTTGTTTACATTTTTTCCTTCCATTTCTTATTTCTCTTGTCCTCTGTTACATTCCCTCTCCCTTGTTGCCTTTCAAATTTGGACATTTTCTTCTCTTTCCCAATATATTACACTTTAGTCTTTATTTACACTTTCAGTTTCTCACACCAGAGAAACAATGTGGTATTTAAACATGTATGTCCGATTTATTTCACTTAAGAGTGTGGTCTCAAGATGCATCCATTTACCTAGAAATATCTCAAGCTTATCATTCTTTAGGGCAGAGTAGTACTCCATTATATAAAAAAACCACATCTTCTTTATCCATTCATCAGTTGATGGGTATTTGGGCTGTTTCCAAGATTTAGCTATTACAAACGGTGCTGCTGTAAACATGGATGTGCATATATCGCTGCAGTATGATGCTTTTAATTCTTTTCCACCATGATGTTTTTGCTTTGCCCCACACCTATAAGCCATGGAACCAGCCGACTGTGGACCAAAACCTCTGAAACCGTTAGATAAAATAAAACTTTTCCCCTCAAACGTGGCTTTCTCAAGTATGTGACACAGCAATAATAGTCTGATTAGCACAAGGCCTCATGCAGTTAATCTCATGAGCTTTATTTGATTAATCGAATCTGAACTTTGCTCATCCTTTTCAAAGGACCAATCAAGTAGAGAGAGTGCAATCAGTGCCAAAAAAGCAGAAAGCAAAGCTCAAAATAGTTTAAGCCATGGAGAAGACTGAGTGGCACATGTTACTGAAAATCTGTAGGTAAAATGAACTTAAGAAAGGGTTTAATCAAGCCCCTCCAGGGCAACAGTGTCTGCAGTGATAAACTTACAGGCAAGAGTGCGTACAGGAGCGAGTCTGTGTCCGTGAATTCCTGGAAGAATGTCAGAAAGGACAGTCTGGAAGAAATCCTGCGTGAAAACTAGAAGATAGCTGTTATTATTGCTTCAGTATAACATTGTCTGGGCAACTAAGTCTGATGTCTTAGAGTTTTTAAAAATAGGATGGTAGAGAGCTGGGGATGTAGCTCAGCATGCAGGCCCTAGTACAGTGCATAAATAAATAAATACTTTTTAAATTTCAAAAAGGAAAGACTTGAAGTGAACTCTACTCACCTCCTCAGTGCAGCCCTGTCCCTGTAGAGTTACCATTTCCACTGTGGTCATCAACTCAACAGCACATCCTTGGATCGGCTTTCCCTCTTCTCTCCCCTTCTTGTCTTCCTTCTACTCTTCCTGTTCCTCAAGACCACTTTAAAAGAAAAAGAACAAGCAACATGTACACAACTCCGTATCTTGACTCTGCTTCTTGGAGTAGCCTAGGTTAAAATTTCACATGAAACAATGAGTTTTTTTAGTACAGACTTCTCTGAGTCTTAATGGACAGTATGATACTCTAATGCTGTTTACAGTATATAGCATTGTCTGCAATTACTGACATTGGAATCTTAACATGAAAAGGAAAATTAGACTAGAAAATTGTGTTGCCTGCAACGTATGAGAAGGTCATTCTGGCTGCCCAGATTTTCACAAGGGCCAAGACACAACCCAATTCCACTGCGTAGACTTATGATGGAGAACCACCGATAAAACTGCTTTATAAGTTAAAAAAAAGAGAAAGTTGTAGGGGAAGGAATGAGGAATGGGGGGTATTTTAAAACAACCAGGCCCGGGCCCCTTCCTTTCATAGAAGAGGCCAAGAAAATGTCAGTTTCTTCTTCAAGGTCACACAGCTACTTTTAGTGGCAGAGTCGGGGCCAGAAACCCAAGACTCTTGGCTTCCAGTCTTACAGACTTTCCAGCACCACAATATGCTTTCACTCTTCTGATGTTTTTCTCTTCGTTTTTCCTTCTTTTAAATTTTTGGAGATAAATTGTAGTTTTCGGGATCAAATTCTAAGTCTCCTCCATTTCAATATTTGATCCATGGAACAATTTGTAGACAGGGGAAGGAGAAAGAAAAGAATACAGTCTCATTCCAGTATTCCAGAGTTTTCCTGCCCAGAAAATCTCAATAGTTCAAGCCATTGGGTGCCATCTATGCTTCGAAGGCCTGAAACATTTTCTTCCAAAACCTTTTGGCTCTGAGGTCTTTAAATTACCTTAGTCTTATATTAATTCCTAAAGGCCTTTTCATAAACATTGAAGTATGTAATAAAAGAAGAAGAAGAGGAAATTCAACTTTCAAAGTAAAAGAAACCATGTGGAATGTGAGAAGTAATTCATGTGAGCAGGGTGAGCAGTTGCGTGAAAGAGAGGAGCGGCTACAGCAGCACTGGAAGATCTGGGGTCAATTCTTTGTGGAGCTGTTCCCAGGAGAAGCACCGGTCCTCGGTAGTACTGTAAAGGAAGTGAGGCAAGCTTTGCTACCCCAACCTCCATCTTCTGTGACTTCTCTACTGCCATGATGATCTTGCCCTCTGTGTTCCCACTTCTGACTCTCAATCTCTTCTCCCCTTTTGTGATGACAAAGAAACATCTGGGTAGGGGTTGTATGCAGGCCCAAAGCTCTGAAGATAAACTTCTGCATCACTCATGACCCAGGGATTGGCTCAGCTCCAGGAAGCTGCCTCATCCAAGATCATCCCTGCTGTGGATTAGATGTCATTTTTATCCCACCAAAGGTCTGTATGTGGGAAGCCTGGTCCCCTCTGGGCGGAGGGGTATGGTAGGAATTGGTTAAGTCATTGGAAGTGCTGCCTTTGAAAGAGATCAAGGCTGGTCTCATGAGACCCTGAGTTAGTTTCTAAGAGAGGAATTATTATATAATGAGTCTGGCCCTCTCCTTGTTCTGACTTCCTATTTCACGTGATTTCTCACCTTCGCACACTCTCTCACCTGTGATTGGACTTTGAGCCCCCAAACCGTGAGCTAAATATAATGTTTTTTTTTAAAATAAGCCTTGGGTATTTTGTCATAGCAATGTAAACCAGATCAACACATCCCATTCCAGAGACAGTGTACATCCCATCAAGGTGGAATACAAAGGTGCATCATCCCAGCGTGACTTAAGACAAGTCGAAAGACTGGTCTAGCTTCTGAAGTTCCTTTGAACTGTTTTTTTTTTTTTTAATTTTATTTTAAACCAAGAGCATGTATTGGTACATTCTACATACATTGGTCACATTCATTACATTTATTCCGTACCTATACATGGTGCATCTTGGTTCTCCCCCTCTCCCCCGCCCCTCCCCTCTCCTCCCTCCCTCCCTATTTATAGCAGGTTCATTCATCATTTTCCATATTTTCCCATTCCCCTCTCTTT
>PVJO010024712.1:0-23921 GCA_004026905.1 Hystrix cristata
ACTGGTCCAACCACTGTGGAAATCAGTGTGGAGATTCCTCAGAAAACTACAACTAGAGGTTCCATTTGACCCGGCTATTCCTCTGCTTGGTATCTTCCCAGAAGAATTAAAATCATCATATCACAGTGATATATGCACAACCATGTTCATAGCAGCACAATTTGTAATAGCTAAGTCTTGGAAACAACCTAAATGCCCAGCCAGTTTTGATGTGTTCTCATCTTCTGCCCTGACTCCCTTGAGGGCCCAGACCTGTCTGACTGCCTATAATATTTCTATTTAATTTAGCTGTGTATAATACTGTTTTCCTGCTTAAACTCTAAATAACAACCCCAATATTATCCCAAGGCAATTAGTGGACATTCTTTCTTGGTCCTCTCAAGCCTTTCAGTAGATCATATTGTCCATGTTTTATAAAGCAGCAAGGTTTAAAGAGTTGAGTGACTTCCCCTATGATGAATGTTATCGCTATGTACACCTAAAATGTACCATTAAAATAAAATTTAAAAAAAAAGAGTTGAGGGGCTGGGGATTTAGCTCAGTGATTAGAGTGCTTGCCTTGTAAGCACAAGGGCCTGAGTTCGATCCCCAGCACCACCAAAAAAAAAAAAAAAAAAAGAGTTGAATGACTTGTCCAAGGTAACAGAGGAAGAATCCTAGTTCATCAAATCTAGGATGACCCTTTCTCCCCCTATTTTAGTATCTCTGAAATGGGGGCCATATCTATAATCAACATCAGTGTTAAATTTTAGGAATATCAAGAAAATAAGGGAGGTTGGAGATTTGGCTAAGTGGTAGAGCTCTTGTGTAGCAAGTGCAAAGCCCTGAGTTCAATCTCCAGCAATTCCCCTCCAAAAAAGAAAAAGAAAAAGAAAATAAAGGGCTGAGAGTACAGCTCCGTGGTAGAGTGCTCACCTAGCAAGGGGTCCTGTTATCAGGTAGCTTTCTCGGGGGGTGCTATGAGGATCGAACTCAGGGCCTTGACGTTTGCTAGGCAAGTGCTCTACCACTGAGCTAAATCCCCAACCCTTCCCCAGACCTTTTTAAAAAAAAAATTGTGGGGCCGGGGGTTTAGTTCAGGTGGTAGAGTGCTTGCCTAGCAAGTGCAAGGCCCTGAGTTTGATCCCCAGAAAACCCCCCCAGCAAAAATTTCTGTTTTAAGACAGAGTCTTACTAAGTTGATGAATTGCCCAGGCTGAGCTCACACTTAAAATCCTCCTGCCTCAGCCTCTTAGAGTGCTTTTAAATTACACGTGTACACTATCACACCTGGCTCCACACTGTTTCTTGACAGCATTCAGTCCAGAACGGCTCCCACTTCCGAAATCCCTCCACAACACTGTGGGGCAAGCACAAATTTAGGAGTTTCCTTAAGGCGCCTGAGGGTTCCCCGGGGTATGTTGTCCTTTACTTTGGCAAGCTAAACCTACCCTAGCTTTTTTTGTCTAGGTGTTTTCCTGATGGTCTTTGCTCCCCCTAATCAACTTACTTATTTTACTTATATATGTATATGAAGAGGGATAGATAATAAAAACTTATGCCAAAATGTAGCTTTTGGTTTTTGGAGGCAGGCTCTCACTATGTAGCACAGGCTGGCCTAGAACTCAAGGCAATCCTCTTGTCTCAGCCTCCCAAGTACTGGGATTACAGGCATGTGCCACCATGCCTGGCCCTTGCCAAAGCTTTTATTGTTGGTGGCATTCTAGGTTCCTGGTGACAAGATAGGACAGCCGATGGACTATGTAAAGTTCTAAATGAGGACAGGGCTGTCTGCAGGCTGAGTAAGTGGGTGGTACTTCACGTCTACCTGGCTAAGCATTTTGTAGTTTTCCTCAACAAAGACAACCACAGGCATTCCTTGTTTAACTACTGAGTTCTGTTCCTAGACTAGGTCATTAAATGAATTGGTTGGTAAATGAGAATTTGTATATAGTTAGGCACAATATTCAGAACAAAGAAATGGTCAAAGAAAACTTGATGACTTTGCTTTTATTTGCATAACTCTTATGTGCACTGCTATAAAGTATAACAGAACATAAAACTACAGGACTATATAGTACAATCAGCAAAAATTACAGTACTGTGTAAGCAAGGTCCAGTGTCCAAAAAAAAGATATTGAGGCTCTATAAACAAGATGTACAGAACTGTGCAAAAAAAGGTGTGTTGGAAGTCTGAAGAGTTGTTAAACAGGTTTGCTGTTAAACAAGGAGTATGAGCCTTATGCTGGTAAGTACGTGTAGTCAGAGCTACTTGGGAGGCTGAGGCAAGAGGATCTCTTGAGGCTAGGAGTTCCAGGCCAGCCTGGGCAACATAGCAAGACCCTGTCCTGTCTTAAAAAAAAAAAGTATGTGTTTATATATGCTTATAATCCCAGAACTCTGGGAGGCTGAGGCAGGAAGATCCCAAATTTGAGCCCAGCCTGGACAATTTAGCCCAGGCTGGGCAACTGTCTCAAAAAAGAAAGAAAGAAAGAAAGAAAGAAAGAAAGAAAGAAAGAAAGAAAGGAAAACAGACTGGGGATGTAGCAATGTAGCTCAGTGTGAAGGCCCTGGTTCAATCTTTAGTATCTTGAAAAAAGAAAAAGAAGAAAAATAATACACTAATAAAAATGTGAATAGCAATTTACTGTTTGAACTAATCGGTCTCTAAAACTAAGAGATCTTGGTTACTTTTCTCGTTGCTGAGACAAAAATACCTAACAGGAGCTGAGGATTTAGCTCAAGTGGTAGAGTGCTTGCCTAGTAAGCACAAGGCCCCAAGTTTAATCCCCAGCGTGCGCGTGCGCGCACACACACACACACACACACACAAAGCCTAATACCCAAAGTTAAAGGAGGAGAGGTTTATTTTGGCTCACAGTTTGTAGAGGGTTCAGTCCACAGTCAGCTGGCTCCAAGGCAGGGTGGTGCAGCAGAGGGGAAACAGTCCATGGCAGAGCAGGCAGGAGAGAGTGAAGCAGCAAGCAGCAGCAGCAGCAGCAAGCCTACCTTCCTTTCCTTCCTCCCTTTATATTCCATCCAGGATTTAAACCTATTGATTGGTGCCACCTACACCCAGGTTGGAGCTTCCGTTATCCATACCAGAACTATGCTAAACCAGTTTGGTTAGCACACACCCCTACTCCCAGTATCACACACTCTAGATCCAGCCACCTCCCAAAAGCCCCACATATGAGCACATGAGGCTTTGAGAGGATATGTAGATATAAGCCATAACACAGAATTTTATCCTCAGCACCACAAACAACAAAAATTTAACAAAGTAGCTGGACATAGTGGTAGTTCCAACTACTGGGAAAGCTGAGGCAGGAGGATGGCAAATTCCAGGCCAGCATGAGCGAAAAGTTAGTGAAACTCTGTCTTAAAGAGGTCCGGGGATGTAGCTCAGTGGTACAATCAGCAAAAGTTGAGCATGTTTGCCTACCATGCACATGGCCTGGGGTTCAATCTTCAGTACTGAAGAAACAAACAAAAAACTTTAGTAGGCCAGGTATGGTGGCACATGTCTATAATCCCAGAATTTAGAAGGCTGAGGCAGGAGGATTGCCTCAAGTTTGAGACCAGCCTGGACTACATAGTGAGTTCAGGTCAGCCTGAACTACATAGTGAGACTCTCCCTCAAAATAAAAACAAACAAAACAAAACCAAACAAAACCCTAGCAGACTGTCACTCCTAGGCGAAATTTTATTTAGTTTGTGCACGTTGTCAAAAGTCCACTTTCTGGTGGCCCTGCCTGAGCTGGGATACCTCTGTTAGGAGCATGGTCACACTATGCTGTTTGTCCCTACTTTTTTTTTTTTTTTTTTTTTTTGGTGCTGGGGATCCAACTCAGGGCCTTGTGCTTGCTAGGCAAGCTCTGTACCACTGAGCTAAATCCCCAACCCTTGTTTTGTATTTTGAGACGAGGTCTCACTAAGTCACTAAGCTATGCAGGCTGGGCTCAAACTTTTGATCGTCTTGCATCAGCCTCCCAGAATCCTGCGATTACAGGGTGTCATCAGGCCTGGCACAGTCCCACTTCTTGTCTATCTTTATGGTTCCAGCATTTGTCCAGGACTTGTGGTGTTAGCCAGCTCGGGACCGGCACTTCGGGGTTCCTCCCTTGTTGCAAACTCGGGGAGGAACTTGTTTGCTGGCTCAGGGAGTCGAGGGAGGGCTGAATGCCTGATGGTATGAAGGGCAGGGCTCCAGCAGAGTCGGGGAATAACTGGACCCAGGACCTGAGCGCCACCAGAACATTCTCTGCATCCCTCTCCTGCCTCTCTGGGCACTGGCCTTACTCTCTCCTTGCAGTTCAGCTTTTTCCACATACCGACGTGTGTGGCTGCAACTTCTCACAGGTGGCCTTCTAACCCCTACAGTTCAGTCTTGTTTGGTCTCCACTCCCCAGATTTGCCTCCAGTGCTGGGCCCAACATGTTGGTGTCACCAAATGACTTCTGCCCTGCACCTTGCTCTCCTGAAATGAGGTGAGTCAGTTTGATGCGCAGTAATAGAGGGGCCAGAAGTCAGTTCCACTCAGGGATGGCTATCAAGTACTGCACAGGAAGCCAGGTGTGGTGGTGAATGCCTGTGATCCCGGCACTTGGAGGCTGAGGCAGGAGGATCGCTGTGAGTTCAAGTCCTGCCTGAACTACCCAGGGAGACTGTACCAAAAATGCCGAATGCCAGTGCTCGCTTCGGCAGCACATATACAAAAATGTCGAATGCCTTTCCATCTCCACTTGACAAGAAGGGACAAACGGTAGAGTAGAAGGCAGAAAAGTCTCTGTCAATTGAATGCAATCAGAATTTCTGTATTGAATGAGTGAACATAATAGTACAAACACTGGAAATAACCAAAATGTCCAAAAATTGAAACTGAGGGGCTGGGGATTTAGCTCAGGGGTTAGAGCCCTTGCCCAGCAAGCACAAGGCCCCGAGTTCAATCCCCGGCACCAAAAAAAAAAAAAAAAAATTGAAACTCACCAATTAAATGATGTTGTTAAGCAACACAAAAAAGGAACAGAAAAAAAAATAAAAAAGGAAGTAAAAAACATCAAAAAATTAAATTAAAATTTTAAAAACAGGAATAGATGTACAGATTGTAACAATTTGAAAAACCATTCATGAAAAGTGTTAAGTGTGAAAATCCACAAACTTGTATAACCACGACTTGGTTAAAGCAAAAAGCAACATATTTATACAGATTGGAAGTCAACACAAGGAATAAAAATAAATCTATTATGTCAGAATTGTTGGTGAAAAAAGCTTATAAACAGTTTCAAAATGCAGCAAGTATCATAAAATTGATACGAACATTAAACATAATGATCTCTGTATATAGAAAGGGATTAATGAAATTTTAAGCAATAATAACAGTTACAAAATTATATACATATAGATGACTTTTAAATTAAAAATTGAATTAATGTAGGCCAGGTGTGGTGGTGCATGCCTGTAATCTCAGCACTCAGGAGCCTGAGGCAGGAGGATTGCCCACAAGTTCAAGGCCAGCCCAGACTACATAGCAAGTTCAAGGCCAACCTGGGCTACATAGAACATGTCTCAAAGGAAAAAAAAGAGGGGGGGATTAATATGATTCTATAAGTAACAAATTGTGTGGGAAGGAACACCTCGTTATTAACATTAACTCTGAATGGCAGGATTATGGTAATCTTTGTTATGTATTTATTTAGCTCTTTGAGACAGGGTCAGTTTCACTCTGCAGTCCAGGCTGGCCTTGAACTCACTGTGTAGCCCAGGCTGGCCTCAAACTCTCCAGGCTCCTCCTGCCTCAGCCTCCTGAGTGCTGGGATTGCAGGGGTGAGCTACCAAACCTGATAATCTTCATCTTTTAAACTTTTCTGTACTGTCTGACATTTTTACTTTAATAATGAGATGTCCCTTTTTTGTTTGTTTGTTTTTTTTTATTTTTTGAGACAAGGTCTCGTTTTGTGGTGTAGGCTGGCCTTGAACTCATTATGTAGTCCAGGCTGGTCTGGAACTTGTGGGTAATCCTCCTGCCTCAGCCTCCCTAGTGCTGGGATTATAGGCAAGTGCCAACATGCCCGGCAAGATGTTCTTTTTAAATTTTTATATTTGTGGTAGTGAGAATCGAACCCAGGTCTTGAAGAAAGGTAGGCAAGTGCTCTACCAGTGAATTATACCCCCAGCCCCATGGTCAGACTTGAAAATGTCACTTTCATTAAAAAAAAAAAGTCCTAATGCAGCAGACATTAGACAAATAGGTCAGTCCTTTTTGACCTGCTCCCAAGTATCTCATAAAGCAGGAATGATGAGTATTTCGCCCAGCAGCTGTGGTCTACTGGCTTATTTTTTCCACTGTTCTACCCTGCCTGTGATTGGATTACATGTCCAGCCCCCTGGCCTTGAGATTTTTCAGCGCCTCTCTTTGGAAAGTAAATACTTCCCCCCTTGCCTTTGGGCTTGGTCATGTGACTTGCCTTGGCTGATGGAATGAGAGCCAGCAGGAAGTGAGCTAAGTCTTAGCTCAGGCCGTGGAGATTTGGGTGGTGTGGTCTGGCCTCTCACACTTGGAGCATCCGTCATGGGGAGCATTAGACAATGACACTTCCTCAGCCAGGAACAAGAGATGTCTAGAGCAGACCCAAACCTGGCTCAGTCGAAAAGTGAGTGGAGGCCATCTGCCCTAGTGGAGCCCCAGCCGACTCACAGAACTGTGAGCAAGAAGGAAATGGTTAAAAAAAAAAAAAGAAAGAAAGAAATGGTTGGTGTTGTCAGTGACTGAGTTTTGGGGCAGTTTCTTACACAGCATTGCCACACAAAAAGCTGACTGATGGACTCCAGACACTGCACTGACTCCCTACCCACCTTCTTTTCTTTTTTTAATTTTATGAAAATAATAATGGCATTGGGGGAACACCTCTCCTACTTTGCCTAAGATTGAGGGATTTCCCCAAATTTGAGATTTGCAAGTATGTAAAAGTAGTTTTACGGGGCTGGGGATTTAGTTCAGTGGTTAGAGTGCTTGCTTTGCAAGCACAATGCCCTGAGTTCGATCCCCAGCACCAAAAAAAAAAAAAAGTAAAAGTAGTTTTAGAGCTGGGTGTTGAGACATACACCTGTAATCCTACCACTCTGGGAGACTGAGGCAGGAGGTTCACAAGTTTGAGCCTAGCCTGGACAATTTAACAGCTTTCATTTCATTAAATGAAATTAAAGGGGTTGAGAATTTAGCTCAAGTGGTAGAGCGCATGCCTAGCAAGCTCAAGGCCCTGAGTTTGATCCCCAGCAACACCCCCCACCCCCCCAAAAAAAGGAATTTAAAGCCAGGTGTGGTGGCACATGCCTGTAATCCCAGCACTCGGGAGGCTAAAGTAGGAGGATCGCTGTGAGTTCAAGGCCAGCCTGGGCTACCTAGTGAATTCAAGGCCAGCCTGAACTACCTAGCGAGACCCTGTCTTAAAAAACAAAAAAAAAGAATGAAAGAAATTAAAAAATGATTTTTTTTTAAAACAAGGTCTTGCTATGTAGCCCAAACTGGCCTCAAACTCTCAGTGATCTTCCTGCCTCAACCTCCTGAGCGCTGGGATTACAGGAGTACACCCCCAGGCCCAGAGATTAGGAATGATTTAAATGAAATCATGCAATATATGGCTTTCTGTGACTTGTTTCTTTTAATTAGCACAATATTTGCTAACTCATCTATGTCTTAACATGCATCAGAACTTCATTTCTTTCTTTTCGCTGGGTAAGATTTAGTAATACATATTAAGACACTTTAATTCCATTCATCGGTGACAGGCATTAGGTTCCATCCACCTTCGGCTATTGTGAACAGAGCTGTACACGTTTTTGTTTGAACATCTGTTTTCAATTCTTTTGGGTCTCTGCCTGGAGTGGAATTGCTGAGTGATATGGTAATTCTGTTCTACTTATTGGGGAGCCGCCAAGTTGTTCTCCACAGCTGCTACCTCGTGGGCTCCCAGCAGCAGTGCAAGAGGGATGAGATTTCTCCGTCTCCTTGCCAACACTTGTTATTGTCCAGCTTTACATTGCAGCCATCCTTATGGGTGCACGCAGGTGTTGGAATGCTTTGCTTTTGCATTTCCATAGTGAATGACGACATAAAGCATTTTCTCATGTGTTTTCGGCCACGTCTTCTTTAGATGTTTATTCGAGTCTTTTGCTCCTTTTGACAATCGGATTTGTAGTATGGAATGGTAATAGTGCTTTGTTTGTTTTGTCCTGTGACAAGATCTTGCTATGTACCTCAGGCTGGCTCCTGCCTTGGCCTTCCGAGTGCTGGTTATCAAAATACGGTGAATGTTTACATTTAAGAAAAAAGTTATTACAGTAAAAGATACATTGCCATACCATTAATCTCCCTCAAAATAATCTCTGTTGCTGGGCGTGGTGGTCCACACCTGTAATCCCAGCGCTCAGGAGGCTGAGGCAGAAGGAGCCCTGTGAGTTCAAAACCAGTTTAAACTATATAGTGAGACTGTATCACAAAAATCAATCATCGTCATCATCCCTCTCATTTCGAACACACTCATTCCATCATTCTTGTCATTTTCTTTTCTTTTTTTCTTTTTTCTCTTTTTTTGAGACAAGGTCTTGCTATGTCCTTCAGGCTGGCGTTGAACACTCTATGTGGCCCAGTTTGGCCTCCAACTCACTGTAATCTTCTTGCCTCAGTCTCCCGAGTGCTGGGGTTATAGGCAGGCACCACAATGCCCAGCCCACTTTTGTACTAAATTAGAATCTACAAGATTCTAGATATCCGTATTGATTTACCTATTTAAAAACTTTTATTTAGGGGCTAGGGATTTAGCTCAGTGGTTAGAGTGCTTGCCTAGCAACCACGAGGCCCTGAGTCCAATCCCTGGCACCAAAAAAACCCCCAAAACACCAAAAATCCAAAAAACTTTTATTTATATGTGTGTATGTGGATATATATATACGTGTATATACATATATATACATACATATATATATACATATATATATATATATACATATATATATATATATATATATATATACACACTGCGTATATTTTTTTCAGTACTAGGGATTGAATCCAGGGTCTGCCACATGTCAGGGAAGCACTCTACCACTGAGCTACACCCTCAAGCCCTATTTTCTTTTTTTTAGTGGTACTAGAACTTGAACCCAGGGCTTTGCACATGCCAGGCAGGTAGGCAAGCACTCACCCATTGTACACCCCAGTCTATTTATTTATTTATATTTTGAGAAAGGCTCTTACTAGGTTGCTCAGGCTGTTTGTGAACTTCTGATCCTCCTGCCTCAGTCTCCTGGATAGCTGGAATTATAGGTGCACATCATCACACTGAGCTTCTTTTTTTTTTTTACACCCAGCTTTTTAAAATTTTATTTATTTATTCATTTATTTTGGGGTGCTGGGGATCGACTCAGGGCCTTGAGCTAAATCCTCAACCCCTTCAAATTTGTTTTTGTTATCATTATTTCTTTTAATTTTGAGATAGAGTCTGGCTGTGTTGCCCAGGCTGGTCTCAAACTCTTGGGCACAAGTGATCCTCCTGCCTCAGCCTCCTCAGTGCTGGGACTCCAGGTGTGCACCACTATGCCTGGCTCAGGAATCTCTGTATAACAAGCACTCTAGGTGATCCCTATGCACATTAATATTTGCAAACACTGGGTTAGGAGATTTTTTTCAAAAGGAATTTACATTGTAAAAGGAACAGAGACTACAACTGTGGTTCACTCAGACCTTCCCTTGTAGCACCCAGAAAGGTGGGGTACAAGGTACCTTCTTGAGGATGAGTCTTCAAGGGTTCTCTTCTTCTGGTCCTCAGGTTCACCCAACAAGTGGACATGACCTTCCTCTTTAGTCTCTAAGGAAGACAATCTCTCTTTTCCTAAGGAACACCCCACCCCTTTGTATAGGAGGGGTCTTCACTTCCGGGTTCCTTCCTGTGTCCTGTTGTCTAGAGCTGGGTCCCGGAAGGACACCATGTTCACTTCCTGCCAACCCACAGCATTTAGGGTGACGCCTGGTGGCTAGACCTAGGTCTGGGAGGAGCAGAGGACCACCAGTTCAACCCAGCTGGAAGAATAAAGGCCTTGGGGCCTGCTGGTTCCCATAAGGCACTTCTAAGTAAGCACATCTTCAGGAAAAATCCCCTAAAAGTTTCTGGAAGCAGTAAGTATAAGTGTGTGTCTAAAAAAGACCCCTCCTCCCATGTGTGTGGCTCTGGATTTACCTCTTCAAATAGTATTTCTTCCTACATTTCCTGGCTTTTGGGGGGCATCATAAATCCATACCTTCTTTCAGTATCTCTTTGGTTTATTTCCCAGGGAGTGATACCAGCTTTCATTACATTCTTTTGGTTTAGAGCTTTCTCTGATGAAGCTGATAGGGGTAGAGTTGGAGTCTGGTAATTCCTCCTGCTTTAAACGGGTAACATGTGTCGGAGCTGCCTTAGCCTATCCAAGGGCAGAGGGATGGCCTTCCCCGGGCCGGGTCTCATATATCTGGTCATGTCTTTCCCGCCTGCAACCCTTTCATGGAACCAGCTTATGCAGGATAAAGTCCAAACTAACTGGCTTCACATTCATGCCCTTAGCGACTTGGCTCCTGCTTGCTTCCTGGATTATTTAGGACTCTTCAATTGCAGATCATAGGAGCCAAATGCAAACTGAATCAAAGGAAAAAGAGAAAGTATTGGCCCTTGGATCTAAAAAATCCTGGGCTACACCAACCCAGCTGGTTTTGGTGCACACATGAGCTCCTCTGGGATGCCGTGTCCCTCTGCCCCTCAACTCCATCTTCCACACCAGCTTCCTTTGTAGGCAGAGCCCGTGCTGTGGGGCAGAGGTGAACACCAGAGCGACCTCAGACTTGCCCGCTGGTAGTTCAGCAAATTGGACAGACAGCGACGGCATCCTGTCCAGTAACTTCCGGAAGAGTTCCAAGGATGAATGTCACTAGTTGGGCAATGGGCCCTCCTGGAACTATGCTTGTGGGGTTTTTATTTTTTTTGGTCCATCATTACTTAGACTTGGAGAGGTGGGGATCCCCCCTGGACTCACTCTTTCTGGAGAGAACAATATGGGAGTTTCCAGGAGGGTTGGGAGGAGAGGAGAGGGCTGGGCCGTGTGCTGTCACCTGTCACAGCTGGCTTTGTCCCACAGTGCTGTGTGGAGGGAGCAGGAGACCCTCGCTGCTTGGCCCAGGAGATGAAGCGCAGCTAAGCCTGGCCCTGAACCCTGTTCCTTTCGTTCTGTTTGGGTTACGGGTCTGCCTGTGACCTCAGTCTACTGATAAGAACATAAGGGCAGTCAGCAGAGGGAGGCGCCTGTCTGTTTAAGTGCTTGGCCCATTTTTAAAATTGGATGTTTGTCTTTTTGTTCTTGAGTTGTAAAAATTCTTTACCCATTGTGTATAGGAGACTCACATCAGATATACGGTTTATAAGTATTTCCTTCTATTCTGTGGATTGCCTTTCACTCCCTTGTTTTTTGGTTGTTTTTCTGTTTTGTTTTGTTTTGGAACAAGGTCTGGGCATATAGTTCAGGCTGGCCTTGAACTCACTACATAGTCCAGGCTGGCCTAGAACTTGTGATGATCCTCCTGCCTCAGCTGCCTGAGCGAGTGCTGGGGTTACAGGTGTGCATCACCATGCCTGGCTCTCCCTACTCCTTTAAATTTTTAAAAAAATTTTGAGAGGCTCTTGCTGAGTCTCTAAATTGCCTGGGCTAGGTTTGAATTTGTGATCCTCCTTCCTCAGCCTCACAGAGTGCTGGACTCACATGTGTGTGCCACTATGCACAGCAATAATAGAGTTCTTTGATGCACAAAAGTTTTTAGTTTTTGGGTTTTTTTTTTTTTTTTTTGGTCTTTTGAGACAGAGTCTCTCTATGTAGTTCAGATTACCCTTGAGTTCATTATGTAGCCCAGGGTGGCCTTGAATTTGTAGCAATCCTCCTGCCTCAGCCTCCCAAGTACTGGGATTACAGGTGTGTACCACTGCGCTTGGCTAAATATTTAGTTTTGATGAAGTTCAGTGTATCAATTTTTTTTCCTTTGTTGCTTGTGCTTTTGGTGCCAGCTAAGCTATGATTGCCAAATGCAAGACCATGAAGATTTTCCTTTCTGTTTATTTCAAAGCATTTTGTAGTTTTGGCTCTCACAGTTAGGCATAGATAAAGTTTGAGTTATGATTAGTCAGCTTTTTGTTGCTAGGACCAAATATGCAATGCACACAACAAAGGAAGAAGGGTTTATTTTTTGCTTGTGGTTTCAGCCCATGACTGGCTGGCTCTACGACCAGTGGACAACATGGTGGAGTGGAGCCGCTTGCATCCTGGTGGCTGGAAGCAGGCTCGGTTGGAAGGAGCCGCCTGACTGTGTGGAAGGTCTAGGCCAGTGGTGGCAAGCCTATGACACACGTGCCGCAGCGGGCATGCAGAGCCCTCTCTGTTGTCTCGAGAGCCAAGTCACCCCAGCAGATGAGCATCAGATAACGGTTGTTTTTTCTAAACTAAAACCTCAGTGTTCAGGTTGAATTGCAGTGTTGGGACTTTCCAATAAGTAAGTGGGTTTTGGGTTGCAGTTTGGGCGCTTGTCTCTGAAAGGTTCACCATCACTGGTCTAGGCAGAGAGACCTAGGAACCGGGTGTGGCCCCCACGGTTATGGTGGCTACCCAGACACGAGTGGAAGTATGCTTCCACCTGACTAGTAGGTGTGTTAGGATTTGTACCTAGATGTCCCCAGAAAGCCTCATGCTCGATTAGGGTGTGTGATACTGGGATTAAGGGTGTGATCACTATGTGTTTCACATAGTTCTGGGTGTGGGTGGTCCTGATGCAGGAGGATATGGGGTTCCGAGAGGCTGTTTCCAGGTTCTTTATTTGCACAGGCAATGAATGGCGGAAGTGAATTTTAGGGCATTAAGGAGGTTTAGGTAGGTAACAAAAGGGAGACTGGTTTTGCCGCGAGAATGAAATAACCAGCTGCTGCCACAATTAGAGAATCTAAAAAAGGAGTGGGAAAAAAAAAAGGAAAAAAAAAAAAGGAGTGGGAGGCAAGGGAGCTGAAGATGGAGCATGGGTTAGGGGCAAAGGGCAGAGGGGGTTAAGAGCAGGACGGCGAGAGAGCGAGAGAGCGAGATCGTGGTGCCATTCACATTTATCTGGGTTCTGTTCTCGTGAGAGTTTCCCCATCCTGTGAGAAGAGGGGCGATTGGAATTTTGCGCCCCAGGCTGAAGGCAGGTCAAGGCCACTCCCCCTAGAGCATGTCCATCTTCCCAGCCAGGTCAAGCCACACCCTATTCCTACCTCATTGCCAATCAATAGGTTTGTAACCTGGGTGGGATGTAAAGAGAGGGAGGGAAGGCGGTTCACTGCCTTCTGCTTGCCATGGACTGTTTCTCCTCTGTGATGCCCTCTGCCAGGCCACCCCGCCTTGAGGCCAGCCGACTATTTACTGAAACCCCTACAAACTGTGAGCTAAATAAACCTTTCCCCTTTTAACTTGTGCGTCAGGTATTTTGTCTCAGCAATGAGAAAAGTAACTCAGACAGGATTTCTTTTTTGTACTTCCCCTTTTCTTCTCTCCCTCTCTCTCTTTCTCTCTCTCCCCCTCTCTCCCTCTCCTTCTCCCCCCACCCCCGTGTCTCTCTGGATTGAACCCAGAACTACATCCCAGCTCTTTTTTTAATCTTTATTTTGAGACAGGCTGGATTTAAATTTTTTTTTTTTTTTGTGCTGGGAATCGAATTCAGGGCCTTGTGCTTACGAGGAAGCACTCTAACCATGAGCTAAATCCCTAGCTCTCCAGGCTGGATTTAAATTTGAGATCCTCCTGCCTCAGCCTCCCAAGTAGCCGGGACTACCTATGGTCCACACCATCTGTGCACTTCTTACTGAGTTAAGCTCCCCGCCTGTAGAATACCTGGGTCTTCCCTCCAATGAGACCGGGCTGCCCACTGGCTTGTTTGCAGGTTCACTCCTGCCCCTCATTTGCAGGTTCACAGTGCCTGCTGTATGGAAGACACTTGGGAAATGTGCACGGATTGCACAGCTGGGTTTCCTGCAGTTTTCCTGCAGTTTCCTGTAACCCCCCCCAGGAAAATCCATTGCAGGCCCCCCACCCCAAAAGGACTATTTCAAGGAACTTATTTTTCTTTTAAATTAAAATTTAAAATTTGAGCCAGCGCGGTGGTGCACACCTGTAGTGCCGGATACCAAGGAGGCTGAGGCAGGAGAATGGAGAGTTCAAGGCCAACCTGGCAATTTAGCAAGACCCTGTCTCAAAATAAAAAATTTAAAAAGGGGGTTTGGGGATGTAGCTCAGAGGTAGAAGATCTGGATTCAGTCAACCAGTACCTTAGAAAAAGTTAAAATTTGATATAATTAGCTAGGTGGGCCACAATGGCACACGCCTGGTAGACCAGCACTTGGGAGGCTGAGGCATGAGAATCACTGTGAGTTTGAGACCAGCCTGAGCTGCATAGGGAGACTCTGTCTCAAAAAACCAAAAAAAAAAAAAAAAAAAATCATTTTCTAGTTGATTCAATCATAGTTTTTCATTTTAATTTTATATCAGGTAACTTGCTAAACTTTATAAATTACGATATCATCTGCAAATAGTGACAGTGTTATTTTCTCCTTTCTAATCCATATGTACCTAATTTCTTTTTGTTTTGTTTTGTTTTGTTTTTTGAGACAGGGTCTCCCTATGTAGCCCAGGCTGGCCTCCAACTCGTGAGGATCCTCCATTCTCACCCTCCACTGCTGGGATTACACATGTTCACCACTGTACCCGGCAAAATTGAGGGTAAACTTACAGTGAAGTGTACAAATCTTTTTTTTTTTTTTTTTTTGGGTGCGGGGGATCAAACTCAGGGCTTTGTGCTTGCAAGGCAAGCACTCTAACCACTGAGCTAAATCCCCAATCTGCTGCTGGGATTATAGATTAATGCCACTATGCCCAGCTCTATTTTTTGTTTCTGAGACAGGGTCTCACCAAGTTGCCCAGGCTGGACTTGAATTGACATTCTCCTGCCTCATTCTCCCAGAGTGCTGGGATTAGTGGTGTGTGCCACAGTGCTGGGCTAGATCTTCCTTTCTAATACATATTTGCAGTGCTGTAAATTTCCTCTTGGCACTGTTAATGCTGCAGCCCACAGACTGACTTTGTTGGAGTGGTGGGGAGTAAACAAAGAGCCTTGTGCATGTAGGGATGCTCTTTATCACTGAGCTACACTCTATGTCCCTAGTTAGAAATATTTTTAAATTTCCCTCAAGATTCCTTTTTTGACCCTCATGTTATTTAGAAGTGTGTTGTTTAATCTCCAGATATTTTGGGACTTTCCAGTTATCTGTCTGTTGTTTATTTTTACTTTAATTTCACTGTGGTCTGAGATGCTTGTTTTTTTTTTTGTTTTGTTTTAGAGGCAGTCTCAGTAAGTAGCTCAGGCTGGACTTGAGCTCATGGAGATCCTCCTGCTTCAGCCTCTTGAGTGTTGGGATTACAGGCATGCATCACCTTGCCCAGTCTGATTTTTCAATTTGTCCAACTTCTTATTTCCTTTTTTTTGTGGTGCTCAGGCCAGAACCCAGGGCCCCCACATGCCAGGGAAGTGCTCACCATGGAGCGACACCCAAGGCCCTGGTCAGCTTTATATCTGGTGTAGGATGGAGAGAGAACTAAGCTTCTTACATGCCTGACTCACAGAATCATTATATTTTATTTTATTTTAGAGACAGGGTCTCGGTATGGAATTTAGGCTGGCTTTGAACTTACTATGTAGGCCAGGTTGGCCTCAAATTCACAGCAGTCCTCCTGCCTCAACCTCTCAAATGCTGGGATTACAGGTGTGTGCCACCGTGCCCGGCCATCATTATCTTTTATACAGATGATTTTACCTTCCACTGAGGCAGAAGGTAGGTAGCTAAAGACTACTTGGAGCCCACTTTCTGGTATAGATCCACCTTCTGAGTTAAACTTTAATCCAGGCATTGGGGATTTAGCTCAGTGGTAGAGTGCTTGCCTAACAAGTGCAAGGCTCTGAGTTTGATCCCTAGGAACCCCCCAAAGCATTTTTTTTAAAAATCCAGGCCCAGGATATCCTGGTATCAATAAAAGAAGGTAAACAGAAAAAAAAAAAAAGAAAGAAAGAAAGAAAAAAAAACAAAACAAAAACAACCCCCCCCAATTAAAAATGGTAAAATAAGTCAGCCAGTACCTACACCATAAGTCTCCAGGCACCCTTGGTGTCCCCAAGTTACCATGTCATTAGCAACAGTGTTTGGATCCCCCCACATACACACCCTGAGGGTTTGGGGTGCCCAGACATTTCCTCCAAGGGCCGTGAAAGATCAGAATTTCTACCACCCAAAGGAGTAGAGTCAAGCTGCTCCTTGGCAATACAACCCCTTAATTCCACCCCAAACCCTAGAGTTTACATGTTTAACACCAAGAATCAATAGGTCTTTGATGTTACTGTTCTTTCGGAGTGTCCTGCTCAGTTCTTTCTTTATTTTTTCAGTTCAAGAGGCTGGACAAGACCCTGATCCAAGCTGGGTTTGGTGGTGCACGCCTGTAATCCTGGTCCTCAGGAAGCTGAAGCAGGAGGATCACCACCCAGTTGTAGGCCACCCTGAATTACATAGTGAGACCCTATTTCAAAAAAACCAAACCAAACCCAAAATTCCCTGATCTAGTAACATCAGCTTTATCTTTCTAGGGTCAGAAGAAATTGGTCCCATCAGTCTGATCAGCAGTCAGGGTGGATTTGCGATGTGCTCCAGCTCCACTCAGTCTCTAGCCACCTTGGCTTGGTGCCATTCCTGTGTCTGAGCCATCATCCTGTGGGGCTTTGAAGGAGACCCTGGAAAGTCTCTGCCTCCCCAGCCTAGAAACTGGGAGAGCTGCTCTGCCTCGTAGAGGTTTTGCGCTTAACCCCTGTCTTGTGCAAGTGTCCTGCGTGAGAGAAGAGCCCTCTCCTCTGCCTTCCAGACCACTGGAAGCAAAGCTGGTTTCCCTTCCCTAGAAGAGTCCCTTGGCCTGGGCTAAGCTTTTGTGCCCAAATTTGGGAAATGCCTCCAGGGAAGCCATCTGACCAGTGCCTCTGCTCATTCAAGAAGGGCTCTTTCCTCTCTGGACTTTTCCTCCTCTCAGTGTTGGGGATTGGACCCAGGGCTTCCTGCAGGATAAGCAAGCACTGTACCACTGAGCCATGTCCCCAGCCCCCTTGGGATTTTAGTTCATCTCATTCTCTTTGCATTCATGGATCTCTGTGGTCATTGAAAAAATTTTTACAACTGAAAAATAATTTTTTTCAATGGGACCATTGACCTTACAAAAATTTTTATATCCTGGTTAGAAGCAGAAGTATTGGGCTGGGATTTTTCTCTGGTTAGAGTGCTTGCCTTGCAAACACAAGGCCCTGAGTTCGACCCCCCCCCGCCGCCCCGCCAATTAAAAAATCCAGGGACAAAATCTGGTCTGGCCAATGTCAGAGTCTCAGTGATACTGAGAACACTGCCCTGTTCTTCCACGAGACCTTCTGCTCTCCTTCTGCTGGCTTCCCTTGAGGGCTGCTCAAGGGAATGGCCACCAGCAGATTCGGCCCACATCTGTCCCATCAGCTCTGTCCCATCAGCTGAGATCTCTCCTCCCCAACAACTCCATCATCTGCTAGATGTGCAAGTCTACTCGGCTGGGGTCATGTGACTCCACGGAATTCGACACTAATTGGGGGAAAATGTTGGGTTGGACTGGATCTGGTCCACCCAGCACTGGTGGGTGTTGGGCCACCCCTTCAGGTGATTGTTGCTTTGCCACCTTCCAACCCCCAGGGGACCTAGGGAACGTTTTTTTCCACAAGGCTCCAGCAAATATCCAAAGGGTGACAAAGAGTAAAAGGCAGGAAGACTGGATACAAACCCCTCACTGGGGCTGGGGATTTAGCTCAGTGGTTAGGGTGCTTGCCTAGCAAGTCCAAGCCCCTGAGTGCAATGCCCAGCACCCCTCCCCCCCAAAAAAAGCCCTTAACTGACTGGACCAGGAGAGGGACAGGAGCTGCCAGGAGCAGGGCAGCCCACCTTGCCTTACTTTTCCTTAGGGCTTTTCCCAAACTAACCCTGTGTCAGTTGCCAGAGTTAGCATATTAAAAAATAGGACTTTGAGGGACATTTGAATTTCAATACACAGCGAATACATTTTTAGTATTAGCATTTCAAGTATGCACGGGATGTGGTCTCTGATTATTGGGTCAGAGACTAACTCCTTACTGTGGGGCCAATGATACCACAGTGTATCAATGTTAATGGTTTGGGCCGGAAATGTCCCCTGGAAGCTATTGGACGCAGCTGGGGGACTCCTGGGAGGTCGTGCCACCTTCGGAGGCGGGGCTAGTCAGAGGAAGCAGGTGATGGGGGGAGGGTGCCCTTGGAGGGGACATCAAGAACCGCCCCCTTCCTGTCTCCATGAAGTGAGCAGCTGTGGAGCCCCACCAGAAGCAATGATGCCCAGTGACCTGGGACAGAAACCTCTGGAACTGTGACCCTTCCCAATAAACCTTTCCTTTCTTTTTTTTTTTTTTTTTTCTTTTTTCTTGTGGTCCCAGGGATCGAACTCAGGCCCTTGTGCTTACAAGGCAAGCACTCTAATCACTGAGCTAAATCCCCAGCCCCAACCTTTCCTTTCTTAATTTGTTTATCTCAGGTATTTCATTATAGTGATGGGAAGCTGGGGACACTCTAACCATTTTGAGGGGAAAAGAGGGATCATTCCTGCAGGGAAAATGGAGGTGCTGTCACGTCACCAGAATTATCAGGGCTGTGGGCTGCAGAGTGGACAAGTGTTGCTCTTATGACCTAACGGAGGTCCTCAAGCCTCTCCTCCCACTTTCCCTGGGGTCCTGCTCTTCTCCCTTAAATGCTGAGGCCCTGGAGCCCTGCCTTGTGTAAAGATCCTGTTACTTTGGTTCTAGCAACCCAGGCAAGGGTTGCATGCCATGCCGGGCTACGCCACCTTGGAGAGCAGGCCGCTGCTGTGCCGCGTCATGTCACTGCTCTGCTGGGACACATAGCTCCCGGTGAGCCTAAACCCGGTGTCCGTAAAAGAACCAAAGAAAACAGTTTAAAGTAAAAGAGGAGAATTTATTTGAAGATGAGAAAGGGAGAAAAGAGAGAAGACAGACAGCTACTCTGAACGAGTACGGAGAACCTGAAAGTGAATTGCTCGTGGATTTCTCACCTGTAGCTCCTTTTATTGAGATCCTTGGCCCACCTGGGCTCCTGGAATCTGACTGGCTTCTTAGTTTGTCTTTCATCTTTTCCCTGGCCTGTCTTTCATTTTAACCTTGGATTTGTTTTAGCCATGTGACCTTTTCCTGTCCTTTGGTGGAGGGGGTGCCTTAAGGACAGGTTACTTAGACATAAGGATTAAATAAAGAGGAAGTCTGTGATTCTTCTGTTAATCACACTGCCTGGGACCTGATCTTAGTTTCCTTGCCTTCATCTTTCTGATTGCCCGAGGCAGAGACCCCGGCCCTTATTAAGTCTCTCCACTGACTTCTAACACAGCTCAAGAGGCCTTCCTCCTATTTTTTCCCTACCTATGGGCCCCTGTCCTCACATGTGTACGTATGTATTTCTTGTAGTGCAGATTGAACCCAGGGCCTTTGCACTGAGCTATATCCCCAGGCCTTTTTTATTTTTTAAATTTTGAGACAGGGTCTCGCTAAATCATTCTGCTTAGGCTCAAACTTCTAACCCTCTTGCCTCAGCCTCCCAGAGTGCTGAGATTACAGGGTTGTGGCACAGCGAGCCTGGCTCAGCAGGGTTTTTTGTTGTTGTTGTTTTTTGCTTTTTTTTTTTTTTGAGGCAAGGTCTCGCTATGTAGTTCAGGCGGGCTTTGAACTCACTATGTATCTCAGGCTGGCCTCGAACTCGAGGCAATCCTCCTTTCCTCAGCCTCCCAGAGTGCTGGGATTACAGGGTTGTGCCACAGCGCACCAGGCTCAGCAGATTATTTTGTTTTAGATTTTTTTTTTTGGTGCCAGGGATCAAACTCAGGGCCTTGTGCTTGCTAGGCAAGCACTTTAACCACTGGGCTAAATCCCCAGCCCTCAGCAGATTATTTTGACATACAAATTAGGTGGTTATATCTTGTGTTCCTCTACCTGGATTTTATGGGGACCATGAAACTCAAAGGATGAGAGAGAGGCTGGGCCCAGGACCAGAGGAGGCTGTGGGCAGAGCTGCCTCCAGAGGGCACTGGAGCGCTGGGTGGCAGATGATGCTGAAGGGTCAGTGGGCACCAGGGTTCTGGAACCATATCAGAGCCGCTTTTGAAGGAGCACTCTGGGGCTGGGCTGTAGGCCAGTGAACACCGTTTACCTGGCAAGCACAAGACCCTGTGCTCCATCCCCCACCACCAAATAAAAGCATTCTGGGTGCTGTGTGGACAAAGGATGGCAGATGGCAGGGGACAGGGGATGCGACTGCAGCAGGGAGCCAAGGGCGGAGGCTGCTTAGGATGGTGCGAGGAGCGTCACTGGCTCTGAGCACGACTGGTACAGAAGGTGGGAGTTGGACGCTGCACACATCTGTGCTGACGGAACAGAGTGGGGGTGACTGAGACTCTCCAGCAGGACTCCAAGGAGGCTCTGCCTGTCCGCACTGCTGACTGCTTCACCCCAGACTACAGTGACTTTGACATTCGAGAGCTCTGCCCCTTCAAGGAACTTCCCGAAGGTCATGGGTGAGCAAAAAGCAACGGGGTGCATACTGTGTGGGGAAGTGGGACAGGAAAATATTGGGAAAAATGTCTCTTTCCCTAAGAACTGGGCCAATCCAGTTCCATTTCCTTCTGAAATACAGTGACAGTTTTCATAGAGAAAGAAGGAAGACACGGGGCAGAAGAACCAAAGGAAAAGCAGAGGAACCGGAGAGGAGACCTCTCAGGGAGGTGAGGAAGGCTGAGTGGCCAAGGCAGCAAGCGGCGTCCTGGTACCCCACCAGCCGGTCGGTCCCAGGCAATTCCGCTTGCTCTTTGTCCCTAACATTTTCTTGAGTTAAAGAATTTGACTCTTCAGCAACTTCCTGTCTCCTTGCTGCCCATAGCTCTACTTGATTCTTTTTCACTGCCACACAGTTCTTAGCAGGTGAGTGTGCCCTGGTTTATTCAGCCCTTTTGCTCCTGAAGGGCAGGTAGGGAATTCTCAGGTTGCCCTTATTGCCTGCTGTCGTAGTTACTCTCCTCTTGTTGCTGAGACAAAATACCCTACACCCAAAGTTAGGGGAAGAGAGGTTTGTTTGGCTCACAGTTTGTAGAGGTTTCAATCCACAATCGACTGGATCCAAGGCAGGGTGGCATATTGGACAGGCAGAAGGCAGCAAGGTAAGCAAGGGATGCAAGCAAGGGGACTAACCAGCTTCTTCAAGTACCTTATATTTTATCCAGGCTGCTAGGATTAGGGCGGTGCTAACCAATCAGTGGATTGATTTAGCAATCACACGCCCTTAATCCCAGCATCACACACTCTAGTCCAGCTATGTCTTACCACATGAGTCTTTGGGGGGACATTTAGACACGAACCATAACACCTGCCATGACACAGGGAGCCCCTTCGCTGTGACTTCCTTATGTATCTGTTTCTGGATCACGGGATTTGTGTGTTTTCTACATCAATTTGTCCAGAATAATTTCAATTTACAGAGGAGTTGTAAAAATAGTACAATGAATTCCCATATATCCCTCATCCAGTTTTCTCTGGTGCTTTTTTTTTGGTGCCAGGGATCAAACTCAGGGCCTTGCGCTTGTGAGGCAGATACTCTAAGCACTGAGCTTCTCCAGCCAAGTTTTCTCTGATATTATCATCTTTTTCTTGGGAGGGAGCTGCTGGGGATCGAACCCAGGGCCTTGTACTTGCTAGGCAAGTACTCTACCACTTGAGCTAAGTCCCCAGCCCCTGTTATCATCTTACATATACTTGATGTTAGCGAAAAGGCCAAGAAGTGATACCATCTTATATAATTCTGGTCCATATGTCGAGACAAAGAAACCAACACTTTTGGGATATTTGTTTATTTATGTTTGAGACAGAGTCTCGCTGTACATTCCAGGCTGGCCTCAGACTCATGGCGATCCTCTTGCCTCAGCCTCCTGAGTGCTGGAAATACAGGTGTGTGGCACCACGCTTCGTTTATCTCAGATTTCACTAGCTGCGTTAGTCTGCTCAGGCTGCCACAACAGAATAGACTTTTTTTTTCCCTCAGTGAATTGCAGAAACTTGTTGCTCTGTAAATAGAAGGGCCATGTCTCATAGTCACTATTGGCTCATAGTAGGTATTTTTAAATTTAGAAAAAGTTTTTGACGTAATAGGTGCTTTTTGCCGTATCAGATGCTGACTTACTTATTTAGGTTTTTTGAAACAAGGTCTCACTGTGTAGCCCAGGCTGACCTCCAACTCACAGGGCTCATCCTGCCTCTGCCTTCCAAGTGCTGGGATTACAGGCGTATGCCACCATGCCCAGATAGATGCCAGTTTGAAGAAGGGGAAGGGGTGCCCTGGAAGCGGAGAGGTGTCCCAGGGAAGCTGAGAGCTGGAAGCACAGTGAGGCCTCCTTGGGGCCAGGAAGCAGGAAGACAATGGGCGGCTGGCAGTTCTCTCTCTCCTTCACTCTCTCTTTCATTCCTGTCTCACCGTCTCCTCCCCTTTCCAGTCCGCATCTCCCTGCTTCTGTCCCCTGTGGTAGAAGGCTGGCCTTGTTCTTTGTGACTTCAAGCCACGTTCAGAGATCATCTGGCTGTGTACGAACCCCTACTCCCCCAAAAGCATGTGGGTAGAGGTGATCTGACTGGCCTCACATGGAGTGCAGTGACCTCACCTCTTTTAGCCAACTGCAGCCTTGTCGCATCTTGCTATTAATTGGCAGGGTGATATGATCTCACCTTGAGGGACTAGGTAGCTGTCATGTCTGTGATCAGCATTCCCTCGCTTGCTGACTTCATCCAGTTCTTCCTTTGAGCAGGAGCCCTTCTCCAGCTCCATGGACAGGCACTCCAGGAGCCTGCGCCTGCCCCAGACTTAGCTCAGGGCCATATTCCGCGCCTCCGGCAGAGGGACCGGTATGGGATAGGCACCTGATCCACTGCCCTCTGACAAGAGCGAGGCCGGGTTTGCTCATAGTGCCGCTCTGTTTCCTGGGGGACCTGGAGCTGTGAGGCTGTGAGCTTGGAGGTGCTGGGGAGTGTCTCGTAGTTAAGACCTATTCAAAAGGCCACCAGGGAAGACAGACAGACACTAACATCATGGTGACCATGTCGGAGCCTCCATCAAGCTGTTTGAAGGTGGAAATTTTATAATGTGCAATAATAATACAAACGGACCTTGAGTACATTATGCTAAGTGAAATAAACCAGTAATGGAAAGAGAATTTCCGCATGATCTCATTTACACAAGATATCCAAGAGTCAAAATTTGTACTTATTTATCCATTTTGGTGTTTTTGAGACAGAGTCTCACTTTGTAGTTCAGGCTGGCCTTGAACTAACAAGGTAGCCCAAGTGGGCCTCAAACTTGCAGTGACCCTCCTGTCTGGGCCTTCTGAGTGCTGGGGTTACAGGCATGCGCCATGATGGGCAGTGACTTAGGGACAGAAAGTCAAAGAGTGGGATGGTGGTTGCCAGGCCTGGGGGAGGGAGAAATGGGGAGCTGCTGTTCAATGGGTGCAGTTTCAGTTAAATAAGATGAACGAACTCTAGAGATTTTTTTCTACAACATTGGATCCATAGTAAACAATAACTACTGTATACTTTAAATGCGTTAAGAAGGTAGATCTCATGTTAAATAATATTAGTACAATTAAAATGAAAGGAGAAGGGGCTGGGGATTTAGCTCAAGTGGTAGAGCACTTGCCTAGCAAGCTCAAGGCCCTGAGTTTGATCT
>PVJO010024713.1:0-23929 GCA_004026905.1 Hystrix cristata
AAAAAAAAAACCCTCTTTCTAAAAAAAAGAAACACGTGGGGACGGAAGGTCTGCCATGCAGGCAGAACTCCGTGCTCTCAGCCCTCGGCTCCCTCCCACAGAAGATTCAGGGTTAGTCAGAGAGGACGCTCCTAGACAGTGTTAGATGTACATGACAGCGCAGCGGCAAGAGGGAGCTGAGGGTGTTACTCCTCTTTCTACAATCGAGCTGTCATTTCCATGCTGTGACATTAAGCCCTGCCATCTGGTCAGTCTCCTCATCTCCTTCCCGGACCTCATCTTCCTCCCCACTATCAGCTGCCGGGGCAGGACTCCTTAATGATGCTATTATTCCTCCAATACAGGGGAGGAGACTGAGAATATAAAAAGCTTGCTTCAGATCAACCCATCAGCCAGCTGTGGTGCCAGGTCTCAGACCGAAAGGCGTAACTTCATGAGTACCTCTGGCGCCGGCTCACGAGGTTGTGCATATGGATGGACTCAGCCTTTGGGGAAACCGGTGCACCACGAGAGGAAGATGACGGGCAAATCACTGGGCTCACTGCAGGAGCTAACGGAGAAGTGCTAACAGGGAGGGCCACAGACAGAGAGAGTATCTAGCCAGCCCGCTGGTCATCCATCGTCAGAAACAGCTCAAGCAGGACACCTCACATCCTTACTGGCTTCCATCGGGTGCCACCTTTGGCATTCCCACTGCAGGTTTCTCCAGATCCAAGAGTGTTGAAGTTCATCAGCTAAAGTCCTGAGTATCAGTGCAAATTGCAAACAGGGGAATTAACTTTCCTCCTCCCTTCAAGGTTAAGGACCCCCAAACACCTCCCATTTTTCACAGGCAGGTAAGCAATGATAGAAGCTGCAGGAGGGATACAGCTTTTGGTTCAAGACTGAGAGGAAGAAGATGCTGTGAATTGTCTTGCCTGAATTGGCTGTGCCTACACACCTGATGGGGGGGTCTACACAGATTCTTCTAGAATCCCCCATCAATATGCTAAGCTAAACATGCTGCCTCCTCATAGTATCCTATGAGACCTATTTAAAACCCCTAACACACCCATGTCCAGTCTCACATGAAAGCTACACAGGCGCCATTCGAAAGATTTAACCCAAACAACTCAGCTCCTTTGCGGTGAGTGAAGCGGTTCCAAATTGCTCCTTGGTCACAGTCTTCTGCTTAGTGGCTGGTGTGAAATCCATTTACTCAGCTACCAGGGCTTCATTTTTCACTGCTGTCTTTTGTCCTAAGTACTACTAGTTCTAGATTCATTAACTTTCTAGAATTCATTCACATTCCTCAATTCTCCACTGTCATTAGTCTCACCTAATCTATCGCCCTCCCTCTTTGCTTTGTCTTTGTCATTCAATTATAGTTGGATCCAGAATCATCCTTTACTCTGCTACTGGGAGGACTCTGTCACAAACCTGCTTCAAAGACTTGAATGGCTCTCAGGTCTTCCAGATTACCTTCTAGATAAATTTCAACCCTCCAGATATAACTTAGGTGACACCACGGCCCTGCTTCACTCTAATCCCTCTCACATTCCAGCCACGATGAATTCCTGAAGTCCTGAAGACTCCGGGTTCTTTCTCCCTCAAACGGCAAGGCCCCAGGAATTTTTCATCTGGTCTCCCCCAGCATTCTTCAATGACTAGCACAGATATTTCCTGTGGGCCATCTCCCTTCCACCCACCCCCGCTGAACCCCGCTGCTGTGCGGCCGGCCGCCTACTCTCACTCTGTTCCGCACTTAGGTCGTGGCAGCCTGGGCTCCTGCTCTTGTACTTGCTTGTTTGCCTGTCCTTCTTTTCTACACACACAGCTTTAGAGGTCACGGGATGCTCGTTATTAAGCAGAACACTGGGCATGTGCTAGACACTCAATAAATATTTACGGCTTTTGTTTCCTCTGGTCTCATTTTCCTTGGCACTGGCCACACCAGCCCTCGGTTCTCTCAGCACACCCTCAGTGTTTCTAGGCTCATCGCTCCCCCTTTATCTCCTGCTCACATTCTCCTCTCCTTTTCACGCTTGCAAAGGTGTTTTGGGCTCATGCCAGGCAATGTCACTTCGAAAAATTTGACAAAAAGCAGAGAGAGAAGCTTAATGTTTTCTTTTTTTCCCTTAAGTCTTCCATAGTGACAGGATGAGCTAAGCATGTAGTAGATTCTCAGTTGCTATGGTAACTGATAACAGGCTTGTCTTTGTAGAAAGTCTTTTCACTTTCTACAAAGAGGGAAAATAACTCTTTTCCTATAACTAGCAGGACATGAGAATTTATTCTACCATCAGCAAGATCCCTAATAACCAAAAGGACTTGTTTTCAATTACCTCGTGCTTTTACACTGTTCTGGAACTTCGTCGCTGCTGGTGAAAATGGTCCATCAGAACTCAACCTGTGCCGGTAGCACCATCCCTGCAGTCACTCGGGAGTTTCATAAAGGCTTTGAAGGAGGAATGCGAAAGGAGGAGTGTGCGTGTGTGTGCATGTGTGTGTGTATGTATGCGTACTTGCCATGGGTATGTATATGTCTCTGTTTGCAGTTAGGAACAGGCAAAAAGGAAAGATAAGTTTTCACATTTTCATTCTGGCTGAACTAGGTCATGACATGTAATAATTCAGGAGTTCTCTAAACACGAGGTCCTTACTGTAGAGAGCAAGAGCAGATTCCCTGGGGGCCAGGGTTAGCGCACGATGCTCTAATTGGCTATATGTGTAGGAGTTAAAGACAGCTGCTCATGGACATTCTTGACTCTAAGTAGGGCATTCATGTTTCCAATTCTTAAAGAAAGAAAAGTATTGACACATGGTAAAACATTTATTCATGCAAAAAAAAAAAGTACAGAGAAGCTAGATTCAATTTACACTCTAGGGAGAGGCCCTCCTCTTTTTGTTACAGGAGAAAGGAAAGCAAAATAAGATTTCTTCCATTTGTAGAGCCCTTAGATCTTTCTGGAAAGCAACTCATTTGGGCTGTTACTGCTGTAAGGTGGACATGGTAGATTACCCTGGGGTCTGGAGAGGCTAAGTGACTCGCTAGAGGTCACAGACAAAGATTATGACAAGCTCAGTCAGAATCCAGGTCTGCAAACTTGTGATCAAATGACTGTCTGCTATGTCTGAATGTGCGTTGTCCCATCCAGGGTGGGGTGCAGCAGTAGGGGGGGGGCACGCAGCAGCATGCCTAGTCTGAGCCATGAGGGGAGAACCCTCACGAGTAGATGAAGGCCACTGTGAAGGAGTGAGTGAATTCTTGCTCCTGTGGGACCAGACTGTATACCGCAAGAGCAAGTTGTTATAAAGTGGGGTCATCTCTTCCTCCATCTTACCAGGTGACTGTCTTCCACACTTCTACTTTCTGCCGAACAGAAAGAACTTTACCAGAAGCCAAACAGATGACCACACCATGCTCTGAACTTGAGGCACTGTGAGCTAAACAAACCTCTATTCTTTATAAATTACCTGGTGGATATTCTACACATGAGAAAACAGAAGATCAAAGAGGTTAAATTACATTCTGGAAATTACACGGCAAGGAATCAGCAAAGCGGGAATAGCAGCCCAGGTCTACCTAGTCAGTCACAGCCTGCACTCCTGGCCTTCATGTCATTCAACCTTCCACGTGTAGCATCCGGGGTACCGATTCCGGAAGTCTGCAGGGGCACGAATGATATGATAAATTTAGAACGGGAAGAAGCCTGTGCGGATGTTCTTGGCTCCCTATATTGAGGGGAGTAAGAACACAAGAAATCTCAAACTAGGTTTGACCAAGGTTTTAGCATGTTTAGTAAAATGGATGCAGAGTTACGCTGGTGAAAGGGCATGGTCATTCACCAACAATGAGCTGTGCAGTATCGAGCAGACTGTTCATCCTTTGGGCCTCTGCCCTCGTACGTGGAGTCTGGTAGTTGCACTTCAAATCACATGGCAATATTGAGGTAGCGGCCGCCTGGGATGTGGTGTTATGCAGGACTCCAAGCATGTACTTACACTTTGATCATCTGCCTTGGGCACTGCAGGTGGGAATGGGAGTGCATGTCATAGATTTGCCAACCTCGGGCAAAATGATTAGTAAACATTCGGAGTTTTATCATCTTTCTCAGTGACTTGGAAGGCGATTTCTATTTTTGATATGTATTGGCTGCAGTAATAAATTCTTACACTCTGCATGGATCTTTATTTTCAAGTCACAGGGAGGAATATTCCTAGCGAGAGCCGTTAGTGAAGAATTGGTTGAACAAACTTAACCTTCCTTCCACTCAGTCCCACGATGTTGTCACAGACTTCAGTCATTCCAAAATGTTTTTATACCTTTCCAGATGAAAGAATCTTGGAAATTTAATCTCTTTCTCCTTTTTTTCTGTGTCTGTCTCCATCTTTCCAGGTCTGCTTCTCACTCTCATCTTTTCCTATCTCCTGAATCCTTAAAGTGATTAGAAGAATGAATGGTGCAGTGAGAAGCACTTTTGATTTACATACAGTCTCTCACGATGTTAAAATTTAATTCATGACAGTGTGAGAGCAATATCCACTTATTAGAAACTACAATGTAAATTTTGATGTTTTCCCAGGTTAGTGATCATAGTGTACGACTCTTTCTCCCTTTCTTTTTTCAGTGAGACTGGAAATTAAACCCAAGGAGGGCTGAGCTACATCACCAGTCCTTTTTAATTTTATTGTGAGTCAGGGACTCAGTTGTCTGATCCTCCTGCCTCAGCCTCCTGAATAGCTGGGATTACAGGTGTGTGCCGCCATCACTGATTACAATACTGTCCTAATGATCTTGGGCAGCAGCAGCAGGCCACGACTCAGTCAGCTACATGGTGATGAGGGTGAACACCTGATACCGTAAGCCACGCTGGATCGGTAAGCTATGCTATTCAGTACATTAAGCGTATTTAATGCATTTTTGACTTATGATACATTCAACTTAAGGGTTTATTAGGACATAATTCCACTTTAAATTGAGGAGCAAATATATTGAAAATTTTGTTTTTGTTTTTATTTTCAGATAGGGTCCCACTTTGTAGAGCAGGCTGGCCTTAAACTCATTATGTAGCCCCGGCTGGCCTCAAACTCACAGGCATCTTCCTGCCTCAACCTCCTAAGTGCTGGGATTACAGGCGTGCACTGCCATGCTTGGCGGTATTGAAAAATTTATGATTATTTTTGGTGCTGGGGAGTGAACTCAGGACCTTGGCCATATTAAGCATGTGTTCCTCTGCTGAGTTAAACACCAAGTCTCTGGATTTTTCATTTTGGAAAGTAGCCTAAAGTCAGTATGGTTGAAATGTACAAAAGGACAGTCTGTAAAATCAAGAGGGTGTGGGATTTTCATAAAATACATAAATACAATGATTGACAGGTTTCTTTGGAAAACTGAGTGAAGAGAGTTACTTTACAGCAAAAATTTCCAATTTGTGATCTGAAGAGCATTTGGCACTTCTTAGAAATACTTAAGGGGGCACCAGAATGGAACAAGAATGTGCACAGGGATTTTGTGGGGTGGTTATTTTGGCATTATAATTCAAGCTACACCACGCAGATCCTATTTTCTGCTTTATGAATTACACTTCTATGCGAGATTTAGTATGAACAAACATAAATTTGAAAATCTGGCATTTAGATAAATAAAAGTTCTGCTTTATTTAACAGCCAATTAAATTACTGAACCCATTATAGTAAGTAGCGCTCCACATGGTTAAGGCAAAATCACTCACTCAAAAGTCTGGACCACTTTCCAAAGGGTAAGACAAAGGATCACCTCCAGAGGAAGTGCATAGTAATGGTACAGTGAGAAAACCCTGTGCTTCCCTCTGAGGACAAAGCATGGAATTCGGCACCTTAAGTCTAAATTCCTGGTCTTGAAATGCCCTGCACAGATGAATCTGAAGACTTTCTAGAAACACTCTGTTGTTTACACAGAAAAGAGCATGCTCGCTCCCGAGCTGGTAGGAGGGTTGAAGAAGTAGCAAGTACTCAGAATTAATTAGCTTAGATTTACAAAGCAGCATCACAGACATACGTGATAATTAAAATCTCACATTAGTTATTATTCTATTTGCTTTGCGGAGCAACACACATATTTAGTCATGGAAAGAGATATCATTCTTACAGTGATCTGAAGAACATTTGGAGTTTTCTAGGAGTATTTAGGGGGCAGCTGTCCAGGACAAAAGTTACTGTAAAAACCAAATAGGTCTAAAAGGCAAAAACCCATCATTTATCCAATATCTACTATCTGTCAGACATTATAACAACTGGGATAATAATGATGACAGTAACTAATATTTACTTCACCTCCATTTTGTGCCAGGACTGTTGTAAATTATGTACCTCTCTCTATAAAATTTAGCCTGTTTAACCCAGTGTGTATACTTATGAACCAGATGCCCTTATTATCTCCATTATATAGATGAGGAAACTGAGGCAAAGAATGTTACAGCATAAATAGTAAAGTTAGAATTGAATCACAGATGGTCCCTCCCTTCATCTGAAATATGACTTCCATGACCTCTATTGTAACTTCTTATTGTACAAGGTTCTTTGAATATGATATCTTATTAAACTATTTAGCAATTATAGCAAGCTACCAAAGAGAAAACTGAGGTTCACAGAAGTTAAAAAACCTTTCCAAAGTCTTACGTCTAGGAAGACTATCAAATGGGCTTTGAGACTACATTTGGGCCCAATATTTGCTGTAATTTCTACTATACTGGTAGCCTGTCTTGTATAATACGAATTATAGCCATTTTCTACTTAATATATATAGACATGGAGAAGTCTGATGGTAAGATAATAAAGTTCTACCAATGAGCATCATAGTCATCTTCCCAAACGCTGGCCATGTAAACTCCGAACTCTAAAACATGTTTGCCTGACACCCAAGAAGATAGTTTGCTAACAAATAAATCCATCTGGGGGCTGGAGATTTAGTTCAGTGATTAGAGTGCTTGCCTTGCAAGCACAAGGCCCTGAGTTTGATCCCTAGCAACAAAAACAAAAACAAAAACAAAACAAAAAAGAAAGAAATCCCCCTGGATGAACTGTGGCCTTTATGTGGCTGAGGGCTCCACCAATTCTTCTTCAGGAAAGAGACACGGAAAAGACCAAACATGTCAGTCATCAGGGGCACAAGTAAAGATGGGAGACGGGAGCCAAAAATGAAAGGTGTAAATGGCAAGGTTCTTTGGGCCTGAAAGATGTGCTCCAATTCCATCTTCTGGCAGATTGAGACCCAGGTGACCTCCAACCTATGGCTTTAACTCTAGAATAATTGGTGTAACTCAGACCATACTCGATGACGAAGATTACCCAAGATGAGGCCACTAGTGTCACCAATGCGCAATATCGAAGCAATTGCTGTTTTTCAGTTCTTTGTGGATGGGTAGACTGACCTCTGAATCACTCTGTCTTCCTAGAGATGACAGAGGTCAGGAGATACCCCCAGGCTGCTGCTAAGGAGCAGGCACCAACATGACCAAGTAATCACTTAGCACTGTGCAGGGAGAAGCCCAAGGTCACCCACATGTTCTCTTTGCCAGAGGCTTTTATTTTATTGAACTTTGTTTCATTTACCTACACTTTTATGGACGCATACCTGAAGTACAGCACAGTATTTATAGTTAAACCATACAATGTGATGAGTTTTGACGTATGTGTACATTCAGGAAATCATCATTGCAATCAGGGTAACGAACGTACTCATCACACCTAAATTTTCCTTTGGCCCCTAATTAAGCCTGCCACCTGCCCCACCCATCTTCCAGGCAACATTTGATTTATTTTTGGTTTCACAGATTACTTGCAGTATGTATGCTTTTTTTAAAATTGATGAGACAGTCTGTTTTCTCACTGAGCATGATTATTTTGAGATCGATCCATATTGTGTACCAATAATTCTTTCATTTTAAATTTATGAGTGTAACACAATTTGTTTATCTATAAACTGTTGAGAAACATTTGGATGCTTTATAGTTTTTATTATAAATAAAGCCATTCTAAATATTTGTCTATAGGTTTTTATGTGAATGTGTGTTTCTCTTTTCTACTTAAGAAGGCAATGTCTCAGTTGAAAAGTAGATATATGTTGAACTCTTTATAAAACAGTCTGGTACTTCCCTAAAGTAATTTTTCCTTTTGGTTTTCCCACTAGCAGTGAAGTTTCTGTGGCTTCTCAGTTATAATAATACTTGGTATAGCTAAGTATGTTTAATTTTTAATTATTTTAAGGGTTGTAATGGTGTCTCATTGTGGTTTTAATTTCCATTTCCTTACAGACTTAATATAGCTTTCATGTGTTTATTTGCCACCTATAATTTTTTATGATGAGCCTGTTCAAGTTCCTTCCCTATTTTTTATGGTTTGTCTTACTATTACAATATCTTTGCGTATTTTAGATATAGGTCCTTTGCTAAATATAAGTCATGCAAATAGTTTCTGCCAGTCTAAAGCTTGCTTCTTAAATTTTTGTAACTGTGTCTTTTGAAGTACAAAGGTTTTGATTTTATGAAATCCAAACTATGGATTTTTTTCCTTTTACAGTTCATGTTTTCCTACTGTAATTAATAAATGTGTGCTAAGCTCAAGTTCACTAAGATCCCACTCCCTTAAAAGAAGTTTTGTAAGTTCAGATTCTACATTTGCATTTCATGTATTTTTATTTATAGTGTAAGGTAAGGCTCAAGGTTATTTGTTTAGTTTTTACATATGACTTTCCAATAGTTCTAGCATATGTGTTGGAAAGATTATCATTTTCCACTGAATTGTCTTGGCACTTATGCCAAAATCAATTTGTGTATGTCCATTTTTGGACTCTCTGTTCTATTGATCTAGATACATAGATATTTCCTTGACATAAAAGTAGTCACGCTTTCCTTTGTGGGTCTCTGTTCTGGGAATTTTCTATTGGCTTTAGAAGTAGACATGACCAAAGGAAATGGAGAGAAGACAGAATTCATACATAATGTTCATGGGAGTATAAACTTTGAGAGAGAAGACACACTGTATGATTTACCTTTATTTTCAATGAGTAGATTGAAAGATAAGGCATGATAGAGTCAGAAGATAGTTGCAATAGGAGCTCAGTCATCTCAGATCTAGCATTGCCTTCAGGGCTCCCTAGATGGGACCCTGGGTACTTCCTCAGCTTTCTGAGCCTCTGCTTTTAGAGACAGTTTTACAGCATTAAAATAGGTAGATACTAGAAGATTGGAGCATCAGTGTGGGAATGATGAGGAGACGCATAGTGTGGTGGGATCGGACACGTCATCGTCCCTTCCAACATCTAAAACGAGAGGGGAAAGGAATTCAGTTTTCTTTGAGTGGCTCCACAGCAGGATTTCCCCATCTCAGGCGAGGCTAGCCAACTCTTTGGTGTCCTGTGCACTGCAGGGTGTTCAGAGCCGTCCCAGGAGCACCACTCCTCCAAGTTCTGGCAGCAAACTGTCCTCAGACATTGCTCAGTGTCTACTCGGGCAAAACTACCATGTTTGAGGACTCCTCCTGTACAGCACACCGGCAGCACTTTGTGTAGTACGCTCTAGAGCAGCAACATTTTCAGCAGCAGGACGAACTTCATTAGAGTAAGAATCACCAGACAATCTGCAGAGGGCTGGAGTGTTCGCGAAAGTGAATTTTCTATTATTTCAAGTGAACAGTAGGTGGCTACCCATTGCAATGGCTAAACACTCAGGAGCAGCTGAAGGAGGGAAGCCAGACCTTTCTAAGCCTCAGGTCCCTTATTTGGAACTTGAGTGTAACGCTGCCAACCCTGCAGGGTTCTGTGATGAGTCAATGAGATGAAAGGTGTATAGAGTCTCCTGAAGAGCATCAAACACACAGCACATACTTAATACTTGGTAGGTATTGTTCTCATGGAAACACTTGCACCTCAGAAATGTGTCTCCCCACAGAAAGCTTTCTCCCCTGTCCGCCGTCCTCATGGGTCCTTGATGAAAGATGAGAAAAAGGCACAGAGGCCAAAAGAGGTCAGGGGCCCTGTACCTTGAAAAGCTTTAGTCTCTTTCCTCCACTGTATTTCTTAACAAGTTTACAAATTTTTGTATTAGTTCATTGTTGTGATACACAGTAATTCCAGTCACCTGGGGGCTTGATAGACACACATATTACATCTTGATTATTTTTACTGTCTGTACCCTTGCCTTCTTCCCCAGATCCCCTTCCCGTCTCTACAGAGTTTACCTCCCTTTTTCTTAACATGGCTCTTTATTTTGCTCTTTAAATTATTTTTACTGTGGATCTCTTATATTAGACAAATCATGCACTAGTTAACCTCTTGTGACTTATTTTACTTAATATTATGGTCTCAAGATCAATCTACTTTCCTACAAATGACTCAAATTTATCATTTTTAATGGCTGAGTAGTACTCCATTATATATACACATTTTCTTTATCCGTTGATAGGTGTATAGGCTGCTTCCATGACTTAACGATTGTGACTTATGCTGTTGGGTTTATGAACGGGTATGCATTATCACTGTAGTAGGATGATTTAGCTTTTTTTTTGGCAAAATACTCAGAATTATAGTTGAGTCAGATGGAATTTCTCTTTTTTGAAAACTCTCCATATTTATATCAAAAGATCTTATCCTAATTTGCATTCCCACCAACAATGTACAAGGGCTCCTTTTTCTCCACACCTCACTGGCATTTGTTGTTTTTGACTCCTTGGTTATGGCCATTCTCACTGAAGTAATGTAGAATCCCAGTGCTGTTTGATTTGCATTTCTGTAGTGGCCAAAGATGCTGAATGCTTTTTTCATGTGTTCATTGGCCATTTGTATTTCTCTTTCTGTGAAATGTCTATGCATTTCAATTACCCATTTTTAAAACTGGGTCTTTCATTTTTGGTGGTCTAATTTTTTTGAGTTTTTTATATATTCTGGGTATTAGTCCTCTGAGGAGCAGCTGGTAATTTTTTTTCCCATTCTGTAGATGGTCTCTTTACCCTGCTGGTTGTTTCCTTTGTGGTACAGAAGCTTTCTAATTTGATATAATCCCATTTGTTGATTCTTGATATTTTTTCTGCAATTGGGGTTTTGTTCAGAAAGTCTTTGCCTGTGCTTGTGTCTTTAAGAATTTTACCCAATTTTTCTTCCAGGAGATTCAGTTTCTCTGTTTTGATGTAGAGGTCTTTGATCCACCTGAATTGCACTGTCTTCTGTCTCTGAGGGGCAAACAGACGTAGGCAGGCCTGGCCACTAGGGAAGACTGGCAGCCTCTGCTTTTTCAGATTTAGTGTGCTCAGGTGGGTGGATGGACTGGGACCCTCTGGGGTCTGGTCATCTCTCTTTTTCTACCTGCATAGTTTGAAATACTGAGGTCAAGGTTTATATGGGGGAGAGTGGAAGAGAGAAAGAGATAGAGAGTGTGTGTGTGTGTGTGTGTGTGTGTGTGTGTGTGTGTATTAGAGCTTGTATGTATGCACATGAGCATGCACGTGAGAAGAAGAACTTACCTGTCTGTAAGACATGTGATTGAACCCAAGCCTTTTGTCAGAGCTTTGCAACATACACAGGTAACCATAATCAGGTACTTTCTAGTTCTTTTTTTACTGTGAGCCATCCTATTGGATTTTCTCGGGAAGCCCACAGAGTGGTAGGACGATTGGCTGGATTTAGGCCTCTGAAGATGTCAGACTCTCTAACTCCAATATAACCATCAAAGCAGCCACCCAAACTATAATAGATTGTTATACAATTATTAGAATTTCTTTTGAATCATAAAAAATTTCAATTCGAGAATATTAAAAAGAAGCTTGGGTTTGCCTTTCATGGTTCTTTTAAACTCTAGTTATTTTTTCTGGGTTTGCCTTATTACCTGATTCTGAATAGAATTCTGAGCTCAGGTACCATTTAATATTCCACAGCCTTCGTAACAAGGATGGCTTTGCCTGTTGTCTGTCTGGTGGATCGATCTGTGTTGCAATTCTCAAAGCCTTCCCTGGAATGGCAATTTACATTTAGACTAACCCTTTACAGTCCTCGAGTTGTATCATGAAGGAAACACAGCAAGTGCAGTAATCTATCCCGAGGCTTTAACCCAGAGAGTAAGAGAAGGGGCTTGTCACTTATGAATGATGTATATGTAATTATCTTGCCCTGCATACAGAAGAAGAAAATAACAGTTTCCACCTTTTTTTTTTTTTAAGATTATTGTTTCTTCATGTGGTTTACTGAAGGTAGTAAGGATGGGTGAACATCTGAGGCCTTTCTAAATGCTGTAGCTCAGATTTTGACTGTCCCTCAAAATGCCCAGGTGTGGCAGGCTATTTCCTGGCCTGTGGAACTATCGGGAGCTGCTGGAACCTTTAGTAGGTGAGGTCTAGAGGGAGAAAACCAGGCTGACAGACTGATGCCTTTGAAGAGGACACTCGGGTCCTGGTCACTCCGCTTCCTTCTCTTTGCTTCCCAGCCCCCTGCACCCCACGCTTCCTCTGTGACATACTGCTTCATCCTATGGACTGAAACACCTGAAACCATCAACCAAAGCTGCCTTTCTTATTTCTCAACTGAGGGTTTCAGATGTCCAGTCCATCGCTACTAGGCCTGAAGTTGATTCTCTCAGATGTTCTCTCACAGCAACGGGAAACCAATTAACATGCCACGTATTAGAGCTGTGTTAGGTGGAAATTTAAAACAACAGGCTGAGTAACAGTCTACTGATTCAAGGGAATATTCACGTGCCTGCTCTTTTCCAAGCTCACTCCAACCATCTCTTCCTATGGCCTCCATGCAGAAGTTAATTCTTCACCTCCCAGTGTCATCAAAGACTAATATTTTTCTCTTCAGAATCATCTTCCTCTAGAGAAGAGACCTGAATATGGAACTTGTTTTTCAAAATTTTGGTGCCCATTTGTGTCCTGAGGCAACTGAAATTGCCACTGGTTTGACAATATGGCTTTCAAAATCTAAACACAGTTTCATCAACAATTTCCACTCGTACTCTAGGTAAATCAGGCGGTCTGAGTACTGTACCGTCCTACCCTCTGGATGGAAGGCACTACCTCCACTTACTACTAACAGGCGCTTTAAAAACACTTGTAAGGGTAGCCTGGGCATTTCAGTAAAGGGAGGTCTGACTGGTTTTTAGATTATGTATCTGTGCTTGAAATGAAACAATCCTTTTCCCAAGATCTTGATTCCTGGATATTCCCAAATATATATCAGTATCAATAGATAAGTGGTAAATGGTACTGGAGTTGCTCTTAATGTCCCCATCGGCGACAGAAGGAATTTCTGATCCCCATACCAAAATTCCCACACTTTTGGATTACACAGGGACATTTCCGAAGGAATTTCGGCAGATGAATCTAGGATTAACGAGTTTTTATTGTCCCAAAGAAAGTCATTTAAAAAAGCAAAAACAAATACAACAAGGTAATTTCAGTCTTATTATGTTCTATTTTGATAAAACATTAGGATGTGATCTTAGAATAAATGATGGGCCTTAAGTGAATTAAATTTAAGGTTATGAAAAATACATTACATGGCCTATATTTTTCTCATATTGCTGCAGTTGCCTTGAGGGTAAAAATGCTGCTATTTCATACAAACACATTATCCAGATCTTGGTAAAAGGCAGCTGGAGTTTGACTCTGTCTCCAGGGGATTTTCCAATCTTACTGGAGAAGTTTCAGGCTCCAGGGATCTTCTGGGCAATATTCTCACCTTTGAGTTTTCATTTTCCCTGAGGAACTTGGGCAGTATGAAGTCCTGCTTTGAGGGAGGCATAAAAGAAGCAGTCCTTGACTGACTACTCCCACTGTGTCTTTCCCTGTGCTTGATGCTTGCCCATATTTTAATCCATAACAGGACACAAGAGAGGTATTTTATCTCTTTTGACAAACAAAGAAACTGCTTCAGAGAGGTGAAGCAACCTGTCTGAGCTCACATTAGCACTACATGGTAGTTTTAGAATTTGAGCCCAAGTCTGTCTGACTTCAAAATTTTTATTTGGAATTAATTATACATGGCTATGAAATGAATGATAAGTATTATTTCAGTACAAGCAAAAATGGACACTTTGCTTCCAAAACAGGAGTTGAGAGGCACAGCCTCAGAAAACCCAAAAACAACTGGTTACCCTGACTGAGTCTGGTCCCCCAAATATTAGGACCGTGATGATTTCCCATCTAATGCTGGATTCTTGCCATGATGCTGTGTGTGGATATATCTTGTCCTGTGTGAATGCGATGATCAAGACAGAGAGTAGCTGTTTTTCTAACAAGAACAGAAAAATGTGACCTCCTGCTGTCCTTGGTAATTTTGTCATTTATTCCCTTAAACACTTGGTCTGCGTTTCGTGAGCACACATTTTTGAAAGCTCCCTTGCCTTTCCGCAAGTAAACTTTTCCTTTACTGTCCTTGAATGTTCCTGCCTCAGCCTTCCTCTCATCAGTTTCCCAGGCTTTCCTGCACCGTCTCCCTCGGCCACCTGAGCAAAACGTCCTCCTCAAATCCTGACTTCTTCCTGAAATACGTGAGCCTTGTCCCTGTTTTCCAGATGAGCTGATAGGCTGCCCTTGTCACCATCTTTCCTCTCTTCTTTCCCAGGATCATTGCTATTAGGTATTTTTAAGTCTGGAATTTTGCTACATCCTTTACACATATTGCCTCTTTTAATCCTGGTTATTTCTGGAACTCATGATAAGTATTCCCAGTTTAAAAAAATATTAAAGTTTAGACAGATTGTGCTGTTTACCTGAATTTCATATGGCTGGAAAATGGCAAAACTGGGAATGCCTATTCATAATTCATGTTGTTAACTACTTCATATTTTCTTTCCTCTTTATTGGAGATGTTTTCCACACTTAGTCTGAGTATACACATACCAAGGTCCAAAAGGAAAGTCTTTTTCACTTTTCTTAGGCCATAGAGAATTCTGTCCTTTCAATATTTCATCATTACCACAACACTAGACGTTACTCTGTTTTTCTCTCAGGTGCCATTATGCCACCCGTGCCCTGTTTCTTCAGGCAAAATGTAAGCTAGCTGGAATCCCACATGCATACAAGAGATAATGAGACGATAAGCCAACTAAGAGCTTTCCACTTTTACAGCCAGGGGACATACTGACAGGTGGAATTTTCCAGCAAGTTACACTGGGCTGATCCAAAGCTTAGAGAACATCTAGAAGGACACATTCAGGAAAATAGAGTCTTGGTGGTCCAGCAATACTACCTCTGGCTTATTTTTACTTCTTTCTTTCCAGGAATCATTACCGAGCATATAAGATATATCCGATATAAGCTATATGGGATATTGTGTATCAGGCATTGTGAGAGGTACTGGGAATACAGGGAGCAATAAAAACAGAGAGGTGAGGCACCATCAAACAGGAGTTGAGTCTTGAGTTGGCACTCCAGGCATGGGAAAGTGAGAGGCCCTGCCCAGTGTCCCAGAAACACAATGTAACAAGGCCACTCCACCCATCTCCTGTCACAGTTGCCTCCCATTTCTTCCAGATGTGCACCTCCTGCCACACATCAGAAGGCAGAGATTTATCAGGTTAGGTGGGAGCTGCACAAAGCGCATTTGCTAACAGAGAAGGGAAGATGATCGTTCAGAGCCTTGGTGAATTTCACTGTCTTTATAAATTCAGTTCCTTCCCAAAGCCCTCCCTCTGCTCTTTCTCCAGTGAAACTTCTGAAGGTTGAAGGTTGCGCTGTTGCCAAGCTTCTGTGCTAACTGACTATGTTTGTTAGGAAGACTGAAAGAAGAGGTGAAATGTACATTATGTAAGGTGCAGTGCAGAGTACCTGGAAACAAGACGGGGTCCACATTTCACAATTGCAGCACAATCAACAAGGCCCACGCAATTGCTCTATTAAATTAAACGACTGCAGTCTCCATCTGTGCACGTAATCGCCACATGGGCAGGGCTCCTTCACAGCCAATAGCCCGCAGGTGTGCAAATAAACGTTCACAGTCCACACCAGATGTCAGGGCCTAATTAAAATATAGAATGAAAGTACTCTCCCCGCGGTACTGCGCAGGCAGCGCTTCTCGGCTGGGTTTCTTGGGACAGGAAATGGCAAAGCCCCCAAATGTAATTCCAGTTGTAAGAGCGAATGGCTGCATGAAATCCACCTCCTGAGATCCACTTAGTGAGGAGGGGAAAGTCAAAAAGAAACCTTCTCATCCTCCTGTTCAATATTATTTTCAGTCGGCTGCCATAACGCAACTAGGATTGCTAATTGACGGACCAAAGGTGGTCTCGGAGGAAGGGATCCTTGTCTGATGGTTCAGGTACTGGAGTCAGACTGCTCTGATGATGAGCCGGCTGTACATTCACAGTTTGGACCTACGGAGCAGCCACAGTCACTGGATTCCGAGTGCAGGTTAATCATCTAACTAACACAGGAGGAGGTCACTGCATTTTTATAGGCCACTGGAGCCCAAGAATGGGGAGACAGTGAAAACATAATCACTTAAGAACTCCCCAAACCCGCCTCAGCCTGTCTTTGCTATTGTATTTTTTTTTCTCTCTTTCTCTGGATGCCCATCTGTGTCATTCTTCCTCCACATTTGCCTTTCTTCCCTCTCTTCTCTCCACCTTCACCTCCTCACTGGCCTCCTCATTGCCCCCATTTTGGTTGAGTTATGAAAAACAGACCTTGGAATCAGGATCGTCTGAGTGTGAGGTCTGGCTCTGGCATATTTGCATTTAGACGTTAGTTAGCACTCTAACCACTGAGCTACATTCCCAGCCCCTTCCTTGCTTTTAAAAATCAGACTAATGCAGTTCCAAGGTACTTTCTTGGGAAAAAAAAAAAAAAAACCAAAATGCACCAAAATTTAGAATATTAGTAGCTCTCCATTTATTTCCTCAGGGACCCCAAGCAACACTCTCTTCTGTTTAACGTGGATCTTTTCCCCTTCGCTGTAGCATTTCCTGTGTGGTGCACGTGGTAATCAGTCAGTACACTTTTGCACTTTAACGCTATGCATGTGTTTTAACATGAACTTAGAACAAATCAAACAAGTACATCAAAACCAAGAAAAAGTTGATTTAAAGAAATATTAAGAAAATCAAAGAAGAGATGGTTTGCAGTCTGGGCAAAGATTGTGAAGTTACTACTTGAATGCTTGAGGTTTTAGAAAGAGCCAGTATTTACATATTCACCATAAATTGGGTGGAACAAACACTAGGTTGCTATCTATCCTCTTTGTCACCACCCTAGTGTCTGAAGCTCTGAGTAGTTAATAAACTTACTGAAGTAGACAGGGCTGGGATTGAATCACGGCTCCTGTTTGTTTGGAAGCCCCAGACCCTTGTTGACACTGCTGTGTCCTCAGAGGGACAGACAGCCCCTGTACATGGTAAGCTTGCAAAAATGACAGCTCTTCATTGGCATGATGAGTGCTGTAGAACACACCCTTAAACTCTCGACTCAGGCCTACAAGGCAAATAATCACTGCTTCCTTTTACGGGTCATGAGACAGGCATAAAAAGGTTAAGTGACTTACTGCCAGAATTGAGGGGGCTGGCACTGTTCTTACACACTGTTTAATAACACAGTACATTGTCACTGGCATCTATAGTCCTCATTCCTGCTGTGCACTAAGGATCTTGGGTAGCCCACATATGGGGCATGATTATGAAACAATGGGAATAATCTTTAAAGAATTAGTTTAAAAACTGTGCATTAGAAAGTCAGTCACTCATTTTTTCACTGTCCCATTCTTTTAGATACATGTACCTTGATTTCTTTACTGCACAGTTAAGATGTATTACATGTTTTGATGTATATATGCAGAGTGAGGTGCTACTATAGTTAAGTGAACATATGTATCATCTGATATAGTTACCTTTGTGTATGTGTGTGGTAAAAACACCTAAATCTTAGCAAATTTAATGTAATACAGTATTATCAACTATATTCTTTATGCTGTCCATTAGCTCTGCCTCACTGTGCTTTTGATCTAAGCCAGAGTAGACGAGAAAATCAGTCTGTGGTGGGAAGAATCTAAGATGATCCTCGAGATTCCTGGCCTCTGTATTGTATATACCTTCTTCTGTTCACTGACCTACTACTATTCTAGGTACTGTGGGGAGGAGTTTGGCAGATGGACTGAAGGTCTTAATTCAGTTGACTGCAAAGTAGAGTGATTAACCTGGATTAGCTGAATATTATAAGCCCCTCGAAGGGCTCTTCCTAGCAAGACAGATGTGAAACGGATTTTCACTGTTGGCACTACAGATGGATGGATGGACAGATAGAGCCACACGGCAAAGAATGTCAGTGACCTCTAGAACTAAGAACATCTCCAGCTCTGACAATCAGCAGGAAAATGAGAACCTTGATGGTAAAACTACAAGGACCTGGAATTGGCCAACGATCTGAACAGACTCAGAAGCACACGCTTCCCCAGATCCTCTGTTAAGGAACTCAGTCCAGTGAGTGTCTTGCTTTCAGCTGCGTAAGACCCCGAGCAGAGAACCCAATCAGGCTTTCCACGGACTTGGACCCATACAATCTGCGATTTAATAAATGGGTACTGTTTTAAGCTGTAAAGGTTATAGTAATTTGTCAGACTGTACTAGAAAGCTAATATGCTATCTAAAGGCCTAAATAGTAACCATAATTATGTAACTAATATTTTTATTATATGTAAACACACTCAACTCAATCATTCACTATTTTTTTCAGTTGTAGACTTGAATAAATTTTATTGCTTATAAAAACCTAATCCATGATCTAATAATCACATCTAACAGTCATTGAACAATTATGATGGATTCATTTTGCTAAGTGGTTTATGCACATTAAATTATTTAGTCTTCATGACTTAATAAAGTAGGCACGTTATGGATCTTCGTTTTACAACAAAGAAGACTAGAATATACAGAAATATGAGGGCCCCTCATTCATTGAGGGCAAAGAAAATACTATTACCTAAAGGAAAAGTCATTGTTAACAGTTATGCAACTTATTGAAAACAAGTTTTCCTCATCAGTAAAGGTAGGATTCTTCTGATTTTTTATATGCTTTGAGGCTCCTCTTGGACAGGTATCCTAACCCGCAAGCTTGTAGTTCTTCAGCCATACAATGACAGTAAGCAAAAAGCAATAAATAAAAATAAAGAATTAGAAAATCAAGCTAATCAATATCTTCTCAAATATTTATCATTTCATGTCATGAGAAAACTAAAACTTACTCTTAGTAGTTCTGAAATGTACACATTTACTTCATACACCTGGATATGTAATACATCTCAAAATTAAAAAAAAAGCTTTCTCTCCCTGTCTAATGCAACAACTGCACACTCTGACCAGCATTTCCTCATTCCCTTGACTCTCTTGCCTCAGTAACTACTATTCTACTCTCTCTGCTTCCTCTTCCTCTTCCCTCGTTTCCTTTCCCCCCACCCATCCTTCTCCTTTCAGTAGTGAGGATTGAACACAGGGCCTTTGCATTGTGCTGTATTCCTGTCATTTTTTATTTTGAGACAGACGTCTGCATAGTTGGCCACACCGGTCTCGAACTTTCGATCCTCTTGCCTCAGCCTCCCAGAGTACTGACGTTATAAGCTTGCCACACACCACCAAGTTCTCTGCTTTGTCTGAATTTGATTGTTTCAACTTCTACATACTGAGAACATGTGGTATTTTCTGTGCCTGGTTTAATTTACTTAGCACACAAGGGATAACTGAAATATCTAGTGAAGGTTTAAATTAAAAAAAGAATGTATTATAGTAAAAGACACAATATCATCAATCTCCCTCAAAATACTCCCATCACTTGGAACACACTTAGCCTGTTGTCCTTGCCACTTTCCGAAGCAGTTCTGGAAGTCCTCTTTTGTGTCAGAAGAAATGTGATAAAAAAAATAAATAAATATAGTGACTGCTCTACTGAGTACCATGCTGTGGAAAGGCAGACTTGTAAAACCACTCTAGTGTCCTCATCCACCTTATCCACCAGATCTGGCACTATGGAACTTTTGGCTCTTTCCAAAATCAAAATGACCCACGAAAGGTAAGTGTTTTCAATTGATTCGGGACATTGAAGTAGCCACTACAGTGCAATCAAAGACATTCACAAAAGAGGATTTTCAGAACTGCCTCAGGAAGAGGAAGAACAATGAAATAAGGGTGTTTGAAGAAAGGGGGAGTATTTTGAAGGGCATTAGTGGCAACAGTCTCTTATTATAATACATTTCTTTAAAAAAAGAAATTTAACCATTCACCTTATTTTTGATCATACTGTGTAATGTCTTCTGATTCCATCCATGTTATAAAAAATGACAAAAATTTTTCAAAGATGAATAGCCTTCCACTGTTTATCAGTCTATCTTCATGTTTACCTATCTCACTTTTTCTTTATTCATCCATTTGTTGACGGACACTTAGGCTAATTCCATAAACTGACCAGTATGAATATCTCTGCACTGAACAAGCCAGTGAACAGACATGTCTTTGACATACTGATTTCAAATCTTTATGGTGAAGATCTAGAAGTGAGATTGCTGGATCATGTTTATACTTTTTTGAGGAATCCTCGTGTTGTTTTCCATAATGGCAATACAGTAGTACCTCAGTTCACAAACTTAATTTTTTCCATGACTCTGGTCACAAACTGAATTTGATGAGAACTGAATCAAATTTCCCCATAATGTCAATACTGAACCTAACTATTAAATTTGACTCGGTTCTCGTCCACTTCAGTTTGTGTCCAGAATTGTGGAAAGAATTAACTTCGTGAACTGAGGTACATTTCTATGAACGGTAGATGAGAGTTCTCCTTTCTCCATAAATTCTTCTGAAAACTATCCTCAGATTATGTCTGCAGTGTATATCATTCCTCATAGGTCTGTGTGCCCACAGATTAGCTCTTCTGACTCATTTCCTCCCAGCACCACAGTATCACACCGTGTCTGGGGTGGCTCTCTAGGGGGTGTGGCTGGGATGCCTACGCCATGGCCTCGAATCCTAAAACGTCAGCTCTTGGTTGAGCACTGCAGTAATGCTTTCCCACTCCGACAGATACGTAAGCTGTCCCGGGCCTGTCATTCTAACCAAAAGCTACAGGCTAAGTCCACAGGCGGAAGACCAGGACCGTCTGGATTACAGTTAATACAATCAACCACAAACACTTCTGTCCTCTTAATTTTGCTGTCTTGACTCACTGAGAAAGTTATTAGGTTGGAAATCTGGAAAACCATGTGCATATCTATTGTCCTTGTCATTACTAGTGTTTGATAATGAGTGCTATTCTGTGAACCGCGAATTTCTTAGCCACTAGAGGGCTCAGGTCAACGGCTCCCCAACATCACCCTGCTGACTGCTACTAATCTGACTGCTTAAGAATCACCTGAGGAATTTAGAGAAAGACAAAAGCTTGGTTGCTAGACTCAGATTCTGAACAGTATTTGTAGTCTTGGCGGGTAGAAGCACCATACTTTAGCCCTCAAAAGACTTTATAATTACTTATCAAAGGACCGGGATACGAGCATGAAAGCAGGCTGCACAGGCAAGAATTCTGGGTCTCAGCCATCCACGTTTTTAGAGAACATCTCACGTGATGCCGATGCTCTACCAGATTTGGAAATCTGTGGGTGAGGAGGCTTCTGGGGTCGTGTCCAGCTCTATTAAAATAATGCTACTACTACTATTACTGAGAAGGCTCCTTTATTCTACGAAATACAATCTGTTGGGCACATTCGCAGCACCATCTGCTAAGTCTGTTGAAGAATCACAAACTTGGAGTAGCTCATCTTTTTTCTAGTGTCACACAGCTAGGGAGTGGCAGATGTGGGCCTCAAACCCCATTCTACCTGACTCTTGACCATTCTGCTCGTTTATGCTCCAGCAGCGTGTGCCAAGTTTTGGGTCGGAGAGTTTCAGGGCAGCACTTCTGTCTCAGCAAGCAGGTTACAAGTGGTCCCTAACGCACACGGCCCGACCTTCCTTTTCTTTTGGTGTAGGAAACTGCAGACTCTGTTTAGGTTAAAGCATATTGTTGCTATTAGCAACAGCAAAGCTACTTTACGGAACACAAATATAGTGGCTCTGAAGGCTGCTAGGCTATTTGCCATTGAAAGGATTCATACGAGCTTTTAGGGAATTATCATAGGTCTGACATTTTCTCCTCTTTTTATTTATATACCGACTCCCATTTAGTGTTTTCCTCTGCAGGTACAAAAATGCAGCCACTTTTGCTAAGGGCTCTAATTGAGGCTGATGTTTTTCTCTGCTGTGGTTCATTAGTGGTGTCGCCAGTGGAGCCCCAGGAGGTGCGCACACAAAGTCAGTGACATTGATCTTCAGTTCTGCCCTGCAGGAAGAGTGGCTGGAGGCCTCAGCAAGTAATGACAGCTAATGAGGACTGAGTGCTTCTCAGGTTGCACTGGCTGGGTAAGCACCCTCCAAGCGTGATCACTTTTCTCCTGGAGGAGTAGCTCAACTCCAAGTGTGTATTAGGAACAAAGATCTCCGACTTCCGGTTCTCTTTCTTCCATCAGGTTGCTGCATGACTTTAGGCAGATCTCGATACTTCTGGGCAGTCCAAGTTTGTACAGGTGTAAAATGAGTTACAAACACACTGTGATACCCTCTCTTTGCGCCATGAGGCTTCAGAGAGACGCCCTATCTGCAAAGCATGGCTCTGTTAATGGTGCCCCACCTCTTCTGCGCAGTCCTGGGTCATTCTTTGTGCTTTCCGAAAAGACTGTCTATCTTGGCAAGGACATGGGGAGAGATGGTTCACAAAGAACATTGTTTAGATTTCATAATTTCAGGTTGGGGACCGGAATACAAATCTAAACTGTGTTTTTTGCTGAGTGTTCTGTTTTGCAAGTAACACAGACCTACACTTGGGCTCCCGCCTGGTCTGGCTTTGTCTGTTTGTGGAGGGAAGGCCTCCTTTGTTTTCTGTGGGGAGCCTCTCACCTCTGCCTTGTTTTTCCTTGGAGTCAACAATCTCACAGTGTCTCAGGGTTGCACGGCCCTCCCTCACTGGCTGGGAACTGCAGGCCATGAATACAGCCAGCAAATGGGAGGCAATCATGCCGCTGGCCTCTTCCTTTGTGCTGGCCTCTCTAGCTCTCTGGACCCATCAGGCGCGTGTAGAGATTCAGGCGCGTGTAGAGATTCAGATGAATCTTCTGAATCAGGGAGGCAGAACTGAAGGGTCACGTCCTCTAAACACAGCCCTCTCTATGATCTGCAGCAACTATGTTGAAGTCACAGGCCACAGTTCCATTTATCTGCCAGAATCCTGGGCTTTGCCTTGGTCTATGTCTTCCCAGGCCTGCCTGTCTGCACTTAGCCAAAAACAAAAAACAAAAAATCCACGTCCAGGGGCTGGAAGGAGCCAGTATCTGCCACTGGCCGACCTAACCAAGCTTGATGCAGGGGTATCTGAAGGTGCAACGAAGCAAAGCTTGGGAATGCAGACTTACTCAGTGTAAGTCTCGTTGCATGATTTTAATTTGATACTGCCTTGATTTCTTTGTTTTTACAGCTCAATGCCCCTTCCAGTATTTTTTAACCTCTAAAGCTAAAAAATGGGACACGCCTTACATATGATTAGATGTATGGTGCAGTGATGATTTCAGTTTTTCCTCTAGCTCCAGTCCTGGGCCCTGTGCTGTATGTCTCACACAGACTCTGGGATAGAACAGGAACTCACAGGTAGCCTGTGCTACTGCCGCGGTTGTTATCATATGCAATTTTTATTTTTCTTTGCTGGGACACTTAATTCAAAGGAAAGATTCAGTCAGCCTAGTCAGCTCCATGATCGTAACACTTGAAAAATGCACACTTGAAAAATCCATTCTTGAAAACCTTTCCCAGTCAGAATTCAGAGGCTGACGTTTCAGCGTGTGTGTCTGTCACCACAGCCGGAATGCCACATGTTTCAGAAGGCATTTCAGCTGGTCAGCTGTTAGATATTCCCACGAGCG
>PVJO010024714.1:0-23932 GCA_004026905.1 Hystrix cristata
TTCCGCCTGCTAGTTTGTCTCCGTCAGCAAGGGCCTGGTGGCTGCGGGAGCTGGCAGGGACAGGTAGACCGACCTGCTTTGTGCTGAGGAGGTGATGCATCTTCCGGGCTTTGCGTTCTCTTTGCTTCTCCTCCCTTTCCAGCTGAGCCTTCTTCTCTTCACTTTCTCGGGTCTCTGCAAACTCCTGCAGCACCTCCCTGCACAGGAAACCATCCGTGGTCATTCCCGGTCATATCTGCTAATGTTTTAATTCTTGGAATCAAGTTTTCTGAGGGGCAGCCACTGTCCACCTCCATCGAAATCAGCAGTGTCATCTATCTGACCTGCCTGCTCTTTGTGAAGCCTCCCAATCCTTAAGAAGCACTGAAATGATTTTTCAGTATGACGTTTTAAGAATCAAATGCCTATATGTTATAATTTATCTAACAGCCAAGGAACTGTTACACCAAATGCTAAGTAAGTGACTTTCTATGTTGTCAGTGTCTTTGGTTGGAGATGTAGCTATTTTGGACAAACTTACATATCCCAAGAAGGGATCTGAGCCTTTAAAGTTTGGGTCTGTATTTACAAACCTCTAATTCCTTCTTTTGTAAATTTATGGGCTAAGCTAAAAAGTGTGGCAAGTTTTATACATATGCTCAATTTATTCTAAATGTACTTCAGTTAGCAATTCAAATAGTATCAATAAGACTGCATACATTATCTTGCATTTAAAATATTGACATTTTGTTCAGTGATATAAATATTAGAATAAAAGTTAGATCATGTGAATAAATTCAAGTTTTATACAAAGTATAACAAATTTCATTAAAATAATGAAAAGTTTCATCATTTATGTGTGCATAACTAAAGACTTCCAACAAAAATAATCTTTTAAATACACTATGTGAAAAACACTTTTAAACCAAATATGGTATCATCACACAAAAATAATAAATCTTTTACTTTCATAGGACAAAGTTAATATTCTTTCAAAAATGATATTTTGAAATTATACCTTACTCCTTTTTAAAAACAGATATAAACCTTAGTGTCTAGTTCTAAAGTAAAATTTTAAACCAATCACCTGAGCATTTTCCTTAGATAAATTAGGGAACAGTAGGAAGAAATATGCCAAAAATCAAAAAGCTTCCCCTTTCTACTTTGATGTCCAGAAATATTTTTATTGGCAATCTTCTGCAAACAGCTCCAAATACAACGCTATACACAAGGTTACTTATGAGACACGCTGACGTGTAAAAATCACCATGCAACCCTACTGCAGTGGAGCGATTTTTTTCAACATAAGATTAAATTGCAAAATAAATGAATTACTTGGAGTGGCATGGCCCCCATCTTGCTACACTTCTCTTGAAAATTGCTTATTAATATGAAAAAAGGAGTCAGAAAATAGCCTGTTTTACTTCATGCATAGTATTTTGGGGGCCTCTGTGTCCACGGAGCCAGGCTAGCTGCACATTTAGATTGTGCTGGCGAGCCGGTACAACGACCTCTCCGACCTGCATCTCAAGGCTGTTATTAATCGCTAAGTAACCTGGTAAAGCCAAACAAATTTGTTTCCATTGAAGGGATCTCTATCTATGTCTGAGAATTTGTTCTGTACCAAACAAACCTCATTAACTGTGTCTATTTTTGACAAAGAACCAGGAGTCAGAGGGATTGGTAACCTTTCTTTGTCCTTAGGGTACAAATTTCAAGGCAGTTACATACGAACAAATGAGAAGTTTTACCAGGAAAAATAATAATCATAGGTTACATTAAAAACTGAGTTATTAATTTTAATCTTTACTTTTGACATTATATAAAATATAAATACTTCTATAATTCCTTTTATACAGCTTTATGATAATTTAGAATAACAAATGAGCTGTCTGTATGATACTCAAAATTACAGCTATACAATTTATATTACTCCAGAGATAAACACAGTTGTTTTCTTAGCAATCATAATCATGAAAAATATATCTATGAAGAAATTTATGCTGTATACATTATTTAATAAATACAAAGAGAGGGTACACACAAAGGCCCAACACAGTTAAAAACACATGCAGGGGTAAGGCGTAAGGGAATACACGGAACTTGGGCGCAAAATCGAAAAGTGTACCTTATCTGAGAGCAGCCAACAGAACCTACGCCAGCCCTCTGCACTGGTCCCTCCGTCTCACTTCACTCCAACTCTCTCGCGGGACCCTGGGCTTCAGAGACGTGCGCTGTGCTCCGCGCCCTGTACGCAATTCTCTGTCTCTCACTCGGTACTTTCTGCCTTGAATTTCCTTTCCAGAAATCTGAATCCCCACCCCACTGTTCTTCTCACTTAGAACACCAGGATTTTGGTTTTCACCTTAACAAAATCTATAGTTACATTGAGGAATAGATATTTTATTTAGTGTTTGTCTCCCCACTAGATGCACGTACTAAGATTATAAAAATAAAAACTGTCTATGTAGTCCATGTCTATCTGAATGAATAAATACATAGATTTTATAAAGGCAGTCTGGACAGTAAGACCACTCGGTTGGAGAAAGACTATTTTAAAGAACTGACTCTATTGTCTGTCTATAAGTATTCAGGTTTATGGGTGTGAGATGACAGAATTAGAGAGAAATGATGGCACAGACAAGTACACCACTACCCTCGGTCTTGAGCCCCAGTGAAAGTTGCCATTACTTCCTATCGTGCAATAATTCATGTTTGTTTTCTGTCCGCAGTGCACCTTTTGCCACCTCCTAGTTAAAATACATCTTATACATAAATCTACATACATATAAACTTTCTGTACTCCCTCGGCTGAGGCCTAAGGTTCTGCTATAGACTAAATGCTGGTGTCCTTCAGAATTCACAGGTTGAAGGCTGAATTCACAATGTGGTGGAATTTGGAGCCGGACCCTTCAGGAGCAACTAAGTCTAGAAGTAAAGGTCCCTGATTGGGATTTGCATTGATCATTATATGAAGGAACCTGAAGGAGGTGCTCCCTTTCTCTGCCCTGGAAGGCACAGCAAAAAGCCAGTTGTCTGCACACAAGGGAGAGGCCCTCGCCAGGCACAGAGCCGTGGGCCCCTTGATCAGTTCTGGCTCCTGAACTGTGAGGAGCAGATCCAAGTGGCTTAAGGCAGTGTGCCTCCAGTATTCTGTTATAGCCTCCCGGACTGCCTGACACAGTTCCTCCCGTGCACCTCCCAAATCACCTGTCCTGCTACCCAATACAAGTCATCTTGAGGACCAGGTGAACTAACATTTCCTCACTCCTGATGTCTCAATCATGCAAAGGAAGGAACTGTGTTGAGGAAAGCCTCTACTGGTCAGTGGAGCAGAACCCGGCTCTTTGCCCAGGACTGTGGTTCTCCAAGCGCAGCATCGCCTGGGAAATGTGAGAAATGCGCTTTCACAGGCTCTGCCGCAGACCGGCTCCATCTGAAGCCCTGGGAGTGGGGCTCTGGGGCTCTGCAAGCCCCAGTCTAGGAGTGCAGACCAGCAGAGTCGTGGGAGGATGGAAGTGATTCAGTTCTACTCACAGAGCGACTGCATGTAGAAATGCAGCCACGTATCAGCCAGTAATCTTTGTGCGGACATCACCTATTGACTGAAGCACCAGGAAGTACCACAAAAGGACAGGGTGTGCACAGCCCAATAATTCCACAGAAATCATAATTTTGATAAAGAATCATGGAGATTGCTTTAAAAGCAAAAATGCCCAAAATTTCAAAGGGAACAATACTAGATACATTTCTGAAATGAAAGCCAAATGCCATCTTCTGCTTATTCTTAAAAAACAAAAACAAAAACAAAACAACAAATTTTAAGGAGATTGATTTAAATCACTCTCCAGTGTCTTCTCTGTGTTTTGATGTCAGCTCAGCATGTACAATCAGAACTAGAAAAACAAAAATAGCATTAGTTTTTGCTGTAATGTATTGTGACCTAGAAGTATTTTAGTTAACTTATTACCCAAAATTTTTTTTATCTTTAACAATCATCTGTTCTCAATATGTCCATACTTAACCAAATAATGAGATAAAAAAAAAGAAGTTAAGTCTAAAATATGAGTTAAATTTTAACCATAATAAAGCTGGTATATAGTTGATCTGGGTATTTGACATGCAAAAGTATTTTTAAAATGATAATACTTGGGATTAGATTTCCTGGACACATAAACATTTTGGAAATATTTCGAAAGAAGCTCCCTTTGAAAAGGAAAGATACACAGCTTTTGGTTACTCTTGGAACCCCTGTTTGTTTCAGAATAGATGAGTTTCTCTTCAAAATGTTAATAATGTCAGAGAGAGAAGAGTCATTGGTTCCTTGCCAGGCAGTGACAAGTGTGATTCAGACAATAAAAGAAACATAGACATGTAAAGTGCACACCTGCTTCCAAGGAGCTTGCATATGCAATAGACAATGGATTCCCTCCAGAGTAGGTTCAGGGCAACAGCACATGCAGTGCTGAAGTTCAGGCAGCTTAGAGTGAGCGGGAAGACTTCCTGGTGACACTGGCATTGACGTTGGGGATAGAAAATGAGAAGGCGATGACCAAACAAGAAAGCCCAGAGAGGTACTGAAGTGCAGGCAGATCACTCACAAGATACCTGTGCTCTCTGTGGCAGCTTCGACCGTGAGCAGCCAAGGGCAGAGTGCATGCGATGGTGGAGACCACAGGTTCCTAGCTATGGATGACGAGTAATGCTAGCGAACTTGTACTCTATGACTAAATACTTTGAGACTAAGAAAAGTAAAATGGATCCAAATGGTCAATACTGTAAAATTACAAAACCAGGATTTCTCTCAGATTGTAGAAAGGAATGTCCCTTTCTAACAGGGACGTGGCGGCTGGGACTGTGGCTGCTCATATGTAATTATATGTAATATATGTCAAGCATGACATCTGCCTCTTTTTGTGTCTCCTTCAACGCTGGGTTAGACCCTGCTCAGGTCTGCAGGAAGACACGTTAATCACGTAGGAGCATCTACCCCAAAACTGGTAATACAAGGTTATTTGACTAAATTTACCTACACTACCCCGCACCCCTTCAAGACTGAGGACATGAAGAGGAAGTAAGGCATTTTCAAGATTTGCAGGGACATTCAGTCATGAGCTTTTACAACATCTTGTTCCAGACCTCTTGGAGCAGCACCCAGGAGTCTCCAGTCACTTCACAAGCCTGCAGTCACCCTGGACTCCATGAAAAGCTGAGTCTCTAGGACAGCTCAGCCCAGAAGAAGCTTCTGGTCTATGTGGAAGTAAGCATGGCATAATGGAACTGCGCCTCCCCCTGAACAGGAGCAACCATCTCGTGAAAACCAGAGCGTCCTTTCAAGCCATGGACTTCTCTAGAGCCACTTGTAGAAGCAGCCCCAAGCTATGACCCACCAGACCAGGACCGGGCCCGGGTACTGATCCTGCCAGCCTTGCCAATCCACAGCCACACAAAGCCCCAGCTGGCTGCCTTTGTTCTCTTTTCCTGCAAAACCTCAAGGTCCCTGTGAGCCTCCAAATCTACCTTCCTGGTGCAGCCATGCTGAGCAAGCCCTCCTGCCCTGCGCCACTGCTCATCCCCTTGATCTGCACACATCAGGATAGCGTAGCCGGGCCTGGTGGCCAGATCGTTCGGGATGCCAGGAGCCAGGAGTGTCACCATAAATCCCTCGGAACGCGACTGTTGGAGTATTCCACTTTCCTGTTTTGCATGACTTCAAAACACAGCAAGACTCCAAAGATCATTCATGAAAAATTTCTTCTTCTGGCTCTTTTGTACCAATTTAGTTAAAAAGAATATTTGCATAGTATTCTTTCTAAAAAATATACCCATATTTCAGTGCAAAATTATTTTCTTTCCAATATTCTGGATTGTTTCTATAAGCAGAAGTAAACTGTTGTGTAACATGTCAAATAATTGAGAGTTACATCGAGCTAAGTACAATAGGTATAACGATGAATTTATTTATGTAAGACATTATTTTCAGAGCTCCAAGTACTCCACAGACATCCACTTACCCTCGCAACAGTCACTGAGGTGGGTAAGAGGCAGTATTACTAACAAGGTCCCTGTTCTTTGTGAAATGAGGTAACTTTACAGATGGAGACTGTGGGCCTCCGCAGGGGCCTTCCTGTATATCGGTAGCTCAGTGTTCCTCACGTCCCATCTCCACTGCGAATATTCACAGTGATCAGCTGCACCAGAGGAGAATCACCCTACTGAATTTGCGTTTTTGGTAGAGTTCAGTGTCCAGGTGGGTGAAGCTCCCATTTCATATGAAAAGAGTTGCATGATCTTATTTATTTTGTGTTTATTCAAACATCACACATTGTCTCTCATTTAAAATGTGTTAACCTCATTTTATAGTCAAAGTAATTGCTGCTGCTTTTGCATGCAACCTGCTCGACGCAGAGCAGGGACATCTCTAAGCTAATCTTGACACTGTCATCGAGCAATAATAACATACTGCAGGAGAATGTCAACATATTTTAAAGTAGAGCGCTACATACAATTTCAGAAAATGTCTAAGGAGCTTTGGGAAACTGTTTATGGCCAATTGTTTTATTACTCATCTTTGAAATCATGTCCATACGAATGCCAAAGAGAATCTGTCCTATGTATTGTAGGATAAGAAAAGGCAACAAAATAAGATACTAAGAGAGAAATAAACCGGAGTGACTTCCTTTCTCTACTCTTTCCCGAGAGAAGAAAGGGGCAGATTGGAGGAAAGGACACAGAAAAAGCTGAAAATTATCACAAAGAAGTGATACAAAAATCATGTTTGTAAAACATTTTGAAGGCTGCTGCCTTAAGTCACTGCTTTAGAAGTAGGTTATCACTGCGTAATTTCTTCTTTATTACAAAATTTCTTTTTCTCTAAGTATTCGCATATTCTAGGAATTCCTATTCTATACTAATATTACAGTACAACTAAGATACACACTACTATTTTCCCAAAGATTAGTATTTTTAAGTATTATGACTATTTAAGAATATGATCTAAGTGTTTATTTTGAGTTTCCTTCATCTGTATGCCAAAAATATACTCTAAAATGTCTTAGTGTTTGTATTTTACATGCTTCTAGAACCTCTAAGTCATCTTTTACTCTAGGGCTCTTAAAAGGAAGGGACTTTATGATACCCAGATTTGTATTTCAGAAACATCATTAAAATATCACTAGGTTGGACAGATTGGTGAGGAGTAAGAGCAGAAATCTAGGGAAAGAATTGGTAGGGCTTAGTCACCAAGAGACTGGAAGAAAGAAGCTTTAGAATGATCCTCCATTTCTTGCTTGGGTCCCCAAGTGAAGAACAGTCCTGTTCACTGTATGAAGGGGGAGAGGCTTGGGAAAATAATTAGTTCATACACGAACACGCTTACTGGAAGTGCCTGCAAGATGTCCAAGTGGCAGTACTGGAAGGTATCTGAATAGATGATCAAGAGAGAGAGAGCTCTGGGTGGGAGAATACTTGGATTTATGAATCATACAGATGACAGCAGAAGTCACAGACGTGGAAGAGATTGTACAAAGTATGTAAAAGAAAAAGGCAAGCAATCAAGAAAGAATACTAATACCTCAGGTCAGACGAATGGAAGAGAGTACACCAAGAAAATGGAAAAAACTGAGAGAAGTAGAAAGGAAGCCAGGAAAGGATGGTGTTGGAAAATTTAACTTACCAGAGAAATTAAGAGAAAAGAGTGGTTAATGGTCTTATTAAGCTTCAAAAAGGTCAGATAAGATGATGGCAAATATTCCACTAAATAGTATTATAAATAATTTTTAGTAATAGTTACATTTTCTCAATACCATTTCATAATAATTTGAACATTTTTCAAGTAAGACTGAAAAAGCTCACAAAAAGCTCACATATTATTAATATATCAAGCACCCATCTGAGTTAAATCTACTCACAGTCAGCAATACAGAAAACAATGTTCTGTATCCTCATGACTGTTAAAAAGAAAAAAGAACTTTGTTTTATACATCTCCTAGCAAAACATCAGTTGAGAGACGTGAGAAACCAGAACTTCTAGTCCATCCATTCCTTAACATTGGACAACAAGTTTAAGTCCATGACTAAAATATATTAGTCCCTTCCTTTACCCTGGAGTTTTTCCCCTCTTTATAAAAAAGAGGGACTTGAAATTCCACTACATTTTCATTAAAAAAAAAAAAAAGTGAAGACACTGTTCATTACATTTCTTATTATCTTCACTTAAGATTTATACTTGAAATTTCTTTTAAGATCAGTGGAGAAAAAGGAGTTTTTGGTATATGCAGTAATGTTTCTCTATTTTATTAATGTAATACATTAAACGAATCATTTTCTCTGACCAATCACACTGTTAGAGTTACCACACCTGTGTTTTCCTTTACTGTGGTCTTTAGTTCTTTCACTCTTTTCTTGTACATCCTTTTTTAAATTGTTTAAAATTCATTATGAAAAGAGTTAAATTTAAATGCCCAACACAATAAACTATTCCTTATATTGACTTCTTCTTAGGACTGAAAGTTTTATTTCTTTTTATATGCTTTGTTCTTCAAAATTTTTGAATCAGCAAATAGTAGTAAGATATTCTTGTTTAAAAAATAGGCCATGTGAAAAAAACTGATCAAATGGTTGCTATCATTCCGTATTTTAAAGCGATTGTATAGATTTTGTTATTAATGACTAATTCTGAACAAATGAGCAGGTTCTTTTTAGTAAAAGCTGAAAAATTTATATGATCAGAAGAGAAACCAGAGTTTTTTAAAGCAAGAAATACATGCTGTGTTTTAAGTTAGATACTCTGCTACATGTTAATATCTGAACCCTACCAAACTGATCACCGTGACTAGTACATCCTCATATATAAAAACAAATGTACCAACAAGTTGCATGTATAGTTAGCATCTCAGACTAACTTGTTTCATGAAAATCAAAATGCTAGTCTCCTGATGCCTTTGGTTAGATCTTCCATCCAAGACTCTGCCATCCACATATGAACAGACAAAGCCACACTGGTATGATGCAGTTAGCTAAGGTCATGATACTGTATTTTTAAAATGAGGCACATGGAAACATTATCTTTAGGCAATCATATTTATTCTCCTTATTAATACATACCTCTGGTTGCTCTACTTACGTCCTTGAGACAGGGGACAGGGACACCATAGTATGAAAAAGTGGCCTGGCTGCTGGAGTTCATAAATTTTGCTCAGCTCTGGATGAGTTCAAAGAATTGCCATGTAAGAAAAGCCTTACAGAGGGAATCTATCTGATTATGGCACTAATAATTACCCAGCTGTTTATTGCAGATAGAGAAATAATTCATGTAGGCAATAGGCCGTGGTGGCAATGACACTCCACATTTAGTAAATATGCAAACTGTTCACTTCTAATTAACCAAGCTAGAGGATGCCCTTATTAAATGTATAAACTAAAAGTGCCTTCCTGACAAGTGATGAATTGTTACAATGCACAAACTCTTGCCACAGAATTATTGGAGTGAACTTGGGGCTTAACTTCATTAAGAGATCTTGTGGGCTCGTTAAATGAGGATGGACAGCGGAACAAGACTCACCTGACAGCCAACAATATGTGAGGGCTTAATGGAACCACACCTTCTCCTCCATCCTGCTCTGTTCTGATTCACAACAGATATACCGAGAAACTGCACGGTTAATCTCAGTCTGGATGAGAAAAATAAATGAAATAACCTGACAGCGCACTTAGGGTGACTACCTGACGATTTGCCTAGTGAACGAATGAATGATTACAAAATGGCCATTTCTTCTGATTCAAATGTCTTTCATGTATCAAAGGCTGAAAATCTACCTCGTATTTCCTTAATTTGAAAATAATTTGCTTAACAAAAGTAAAGGATCTTGTGCACTAGCTTTAAAATAAAATGTATTGCAAAGAGTAAATTGGGGAGTTTTATTTAAGAAAAACAACACAGAATTAATCTTGACTCTGAATTTCACTTAAATTTTCCAAATAATTATGAAGTAGTTCATTGTCGGCAGTTGGTGGTTAACTTTACTTTAAGACAACCATTCATTCTTTCTTTGTCAGATATCTTTACTAATTAAGGATCTTATGGACACTACTACATAGAAGGAAGTCCTTGATTCCATGAAGCAAAACTAAAATATTCCTATTTGAATTCTGGAATAGGTGATAATGGCTATCTCTGGTTTATCATGACTAAGGAAGATAATGGGTATAAAAGGTATAGCACTGTGCTTTGCATACATTTGATTGGAATATTAATTCCTAGTGTTTTCGTAGCAGAACCCATTATGTTAGTCCTTCTGTTGCCTCTATAATAACTTAATGACAGCTTTTATTTAATATCTACTATGTTTCCAGTACTGTGCCTTTATTTCCTGAAAGATGAATTTATAAAACCCAAGGTCATATTAGGAAGTCTGTTCATGCAGGTACTTTGGAAGTGATCTGGTACCAACAGTCAAAATGTTAAGGTAATTTGAAATATACTCTGGGTGACGAGGCAATCCAAAGTAGATTTCAGGATAAACAATATTAATGTATTAATATCTGAACAACTTCACGAGATATTTCTAGAGATGGTAAAGGGATGCAAAGGTAATAAGTGACTTGGCTCAGGACATAGCCACTAACTGGTGCAGCTGAGAGTCATGCTGAGGTCTGGGGACAAGAGTCCCTGCTCTTGTATCTGCATCACTAGGACTGAAGAAAGTGTGAAGTGAGACTGCAGTGTATCAGCTGGCATTTTAGATAATAACAGAATATTGTTGTAAGTATTTGCTTAGTTATACACTTATGGTAAAATAGGAGAGGAATAATCTATAAAAATAATATATATTTCAAGAGAATCAGACTTTGTCAGTATTCAAGGCAACTCCTCCAAATTTATAAAGCATAACTTCATTAACAAATAATTTATGTACTTTGAAAGAGTACATAAGCCTTTGCCTTCAAAAACTTTATGCATTGAGACATTTGCTGATATAAAAACATTCTTCCAGAGAACATTATGCATCAAGAGCTATAACAGGAAATAGAGACACTGTCTACTTCATTATGAAGCTAATACTTCCATATCTTAATGAGAGAGTACTGTTACCAAAGGCCAAAATAAAAGCGTTAGTGTTTTACTTAAGAAAAGAGGAATGTACAAAAATAATACTTTATAAAAAGCCTTACAAGTGCATTTATAAATTCCAAACTGCTTAGGTTCTACACTTTAACTAAAAAAGGTATAGAAATGACACTCTGTTAAAGGAAAGCATAACATTAATAGCTGATACTTATTAAGTGCTTATGAAAATAGCAACGTGCGGCTTTCTAAGGAAGACTATGAGTGTATGCTTTTGCTTAAAGGCCTTTGTGAAATTAGTTAAAATAAAGAAAAGAAACAAAAACAGAGGGTGAAATAAAGGAACAGGCGCAATCTACCACAAACTCAAGAGAATAACTGGAAGTTGAGTGACGAGCATCTGCCAGAGCCAGTTCAGTTTAATCCCCATTGCCCATAACTCTTTAATCCCAAGTCCGAGCAGTGCGTGGGCTGAGGGACATGGAGGGACATGGCCTGAGGATGACAAGGAGCCGGGACAAGGAGAGAAGTCTTAGGCGGGCAATTTCCCTTTTGGTTAATCAGGATTTCTGACTGATTTCAGACCTGATGGCAAAGCTGGATGGCATGAGAACGGGGAGAGCGGCGGAATGAAGAAGACCTCCAAGGGGAAACAGAGTCTATGAACAGAACTTCCCATGATGTCAGCATCTACTGGGACAGGGGACTTGACTGGACGGTGCGAGAGCACAGCCACTCAGTTCACCAGTTCACTTTCCAACCTTCACCAGCTCGGTGGGCGACTGGGTGAGAAAACACTATTGACACCCAGCCTTCCAGCAAAAGCACTAAAAAGAATAAAGGAATTTTGAGACTCAAGTAGAGAAGTACCAAATTACTCCATGAAAACTACTGTGTTACCATATGTAAATGATAACCACTTTGAAAACGAACTAAGTATATCATTAACAAATAGAAAACTATGGTATTTCTAGAAATAAAATTAACGATGATATGTATGACTTGCTTTAAGGAAGCCAGAAAAATGTACTGATAAAAAATTTTACAATACCCATGTAAATGAAGACATACCTTGACAAGAAAGTCAAAATTATGAAAAATATTATTTTTCTCTGAACTATGCTACAAATTTAATGGATTTAAATCCATTAAATCCCCAATTTGAGCCAGGCATGGTGCTGCATGCCAAGGATCCCGGCATGTGGGGAGGCTGTGTCAGGAGGATTGAAAGTTCAAGCACAGTGTGGGCATTTTAGCAAATTAGCAAGACCTTGTCTAAAAATTACAAAAATAATTTTAAAAATGGGTCAGAGATGTAGCTCAGTGTGAAAGCCATGGGTTTAATTCCTAGTAACAACAGCAACAACAAAAGTAAAGATATATTTTGGATTACACCAAAAATAAAAATTCACAGAGTTGAAAAAACAGAAAATATAGCCATAACATTTTTTGAAAAATAAAAGTAATTTAAAATGATTTAACCCATACGAAGTTATATGAGATTTAAAGAAAATAAGAAATAGCTAGATGGCATAGTCAAGACTTGAGAACAGGTAGGGCGGCACTGTATGATAAGGTGGGATTTAACAGTGAGACAAATGCTGTGGGAATGTTTGTTCTTTAGAAAAATTACAATCCCAATTTGAAATCTACTCTCTATATCAAATAGATTCCAGATGGATTCAATATAAAATGTCACCAAAAAACCCCTGAAATACCAAAAGAGAATACGCATGACTATTCTTAAAGTCAAACACTGATGAAATCATAAAGGAAATTATTGACAAGTAATAGCCACATACAGAATCAAAAAGTCAGTATGTTTCAAAATCTCCATAAATACGTTGGGAATACATTAGCATATAAGGAAAGATAATTTCATCACAGATGAGAAAGGGTTTGCTTCCATTACAAAGAAAAGGCTTTTTACAAATCCACAGGGGAAATAAATAAAAAATAATTAGGCAGACAGAGCAAATATAAACAGACTAGTCATTCACAGGACAACTGGCCAATAAAAGATATTCAAATCCCTAAAAACTAACAAGGTTAAAAGATTAGAATTGATTCCTCTATTAGATTAGCAAAAATTAAACACAAACACACATACACACACAGCCAAAATCCAACTTGGCAAAAGTGTAAGGAAACAGGAATCTTTGGTATTGTTGATAGAAATACAAATCAATGTTATTCTTATGAAAAATTTGATAATCAATATGTTTTAAACTATAAAATATTTTCAAACTTTTGAATTAATTATGGATTAATAATTTTGAATTATTAATTAATTATGAATTAATGAGAAAATTACTCTGGTGCTCTAAGCTTCCCTGGGTAAGGTTGTCTAAGACGCACTCTCCGCTATTTGAAAATCCGTTTATCTGCACACGCTACATTCTATTTTATGAGATTTATCAGTCCTAAATGTGATATTTTGGTCTCTCACCTGCCTTATTGTTTTGTCTGATTTCTCACCTGGCCCATATCATGGGTAGGGAAGAATGAGATTCAATAGACTTTCGCAAGCCTACACTATGATTTACTCAATAATTATTTTTGTAACTTCCTATTATGTTCCAAATACTGTGGTAGGTACTAAGAGTTTAGTGATTCATAAGGAAGGGTAGTCGTTATGAAAATAACTTCAAAAAATTTTACAGAAGGACAATTCAGGGAAGAAAAACTTCAGAGAATTATTGAAGTATACAATGAGAATTTTTAATCTCTTTGTGAGGCATGGGGAGGAGAAGTAGGGGTGCAAGGAAGATGTCCCGAAGAGGTGACATTTCAAAGCACATCTGAAAGAAAAGAAGGCGCGTCTTTTACAGGCTTCATGCCTTGGAAGGAACTTTGTGTGACCTGATGAAGGGGATTGACTGACTGAATGTGCTCACGGTGTACACTTCAGGTCACAAAGGACGTTATATGCAATCTAACAGAGGTGCAAAAACAAACAAAAAACAGACACAATGCCCTCTTTGGAGGAAGGAAGTGGAGATCCTTTTCCTTCTGCGGCACACTGTTGAGTCTCTGGTAAGATAAATTAGAAGGGCCCCAGTTGATTTTTGCTGAGAAGGAATATCAAGTATTACAAAGGTCAACCCAACCTCAGTCTAAAAAATGATGTGAACCAGTGTTCTGGGCTCAGCACAGAAGGCACATGCAGGCAGATTCGTCCTGACACATCCTGCGTGTGGGGAAGACTCTCCGGGCCTGTGTGCTCTAGATCGAGTCCCTCTTGGTCCTCTGGACCCAGCCACTCTGACATGGTGTCATCTTTAGAAAACACAGATGACACATGAGAGTGTGCAGTAAGAGTGCTAACCTCAGAGGCCAGGGTGAGGGCTGCATGGCCCTGGCACTAATCCAGAACACCAGAGGACTCCCAAGGCAGGGCACGATACACGGGGTCTCGCAGACCAAATGATCGGCAGATAGTGGGGCAGGGACCAAAGCTGAGGGGCTGGCAGACAAGCTGAATTTGCCTGTTCCATTTCTGTGTGACATCTGAAGCTGTGAGCCAGAGTAACTGAAGAAGCTCCAGAGTCCTTAGACAATTGAGAAGGAGAAAAATTAATTGGAAAAAGACTCAGTCTGTGAAGAGGTAAACAGGTCATTCAAATATACATACACAACAAAAATGTGTTAAAGGTTATTCTCCAAAAGTACTATCTGTACGTATGCTTTTGAAAGAAGATTTATGTGCTTTTAAACTTGTAAAAGACATTGTTTACCTGTAAACATTCACTGCTTTTAAAATTAATTTTCTACATGATTTGAAGTTTTAGCAAATGAGAAAATAATGTGGGAGGGATATAAACATTTTCTAAATATATTTTATATAGTTTTTACTAATTTCTAATTACTTGCAATATTTCTAATATTTCTACCTCAACTTGCAAGCTGTTTCTTTTTCCAAAAGCATTTCCAATTGGTTTGAAAAATGTCACTGAGAAGACAATAGAACTGGAAAATGCTGGTACAAATCACACTCAAGCCTGGGTAATAGATACATATTTTAAATTTCTTTCCTTTATTGTTCTTTATTAGTAAGCCAGGTTCTCTCACTGTACACTAACTAATTATCTCCACTGGGAGAACAATCTCTATCTTGGAATGAATAAAATGAAGCCGGGGAGGGGCTGGAGGAAGAAGTGAGGATGACAGCCTGTCTCCCCCCACCCCCGGGACTGTGGGAGCCAGGTGGAGCACAGGCAACTGGTCCGAGTGGACGTGCTCCGCCCTGACCCTGCACCCCAGCCACGTCTCTGAAGCAGAAAGTTCAGTGCACTGAGAGAGACACCATATACAGGCATTTTCCTGCCTCCTGCTCTGGACCCTGGTAGAATACCATCATACAAGCAGCCTCAAGATAGTAAGGGAGGGCTCTAGTGTGGTGAAGAGAGGGTCACGCAGCGGCTAGGGATGCAGCGTGGTGGCAGAGCACCAACAGAGTCAGACAGCGTGGGCAGGTAAAGAGAACTTCGTACTCTTAAGTCTTCCTCGACTCTCCTGTCACAAGGATCAGAGAGTTCATGCATATTCTTCAAGGGGCAAGTTAGATCTAAGCCGAGAGCAGAAGTTGAGTCATGGAACAACTACAGCAAATACAGAGAGATGATCCTGAGTCAGAACTTGCAGGGCATCCAGCCACGTCCAGGGAGTCATGTGAGTTTCTGAAAGACCTCAGAGAGAATGCAGAGATGAGAGAAATGACACGGGACCTGGTCAGGTTACATCAAAAGCTGGTCTGAGCAGCCGAAGCCAGCAGAGCTCCTAGGAAGGAGGCCGACGGACGCCTCACACTGTTACCTAAACAGAGTCACAAGGACCACAAGGTCTGCTTGGACCACAAGCTCCCTGAGCATCCACAAAACACCTCAGAGGGGATGGGGCCCGACTAAGGAATTGTGAGAAGACCAGTTTGTTTTAAAAGATTATTTCAATTATTCTGTTGGGCCAAAGTGGACTGGTACTAAGTTTCTTTCCCTTTACCATCCACTTATTGGCAGGAAGAAATGGAGTTAAAGCATTCGTCCATAATATTAATGTTTCAGGAATAAAAAGTAGTTTTATTTCATGGTACATCTGAGGAAGATGCCTTCACAGTAGACAGTGCCCAAACTCACAGACCATAGTATGCTGGTTAACATGAATGAGTTTTATATATCTAGATATAGATGTGTTTTTTAGTAATATATAGTACATATACAGATTCAGTGATTATGGTCAAGGGTATTTTTATAATACACAAATTATATATGTTTAAAAAAATAATGTGTATGTGTGATGATCTTGGCCTTTTCTTCCCATGAGTAAGAGGGCTGTTGCAATTGTAGTTACTTTGTATAATACAAGGGGAAAGAAAAAAAAGAACGAAAGAACTGGCAAATGTTACTGTCCAGAACTAAATCATATGCCATCCTTAGGTGAAGGACATTTAGAAAACCAGTAATAATAAAAGTTAAGCCCCAGCATGGGGATGGATATAGTGATCAAACCTATAGAATCTCCCTACTGATTTATTTCTTACTTCTCAGTTTCTGATTGTTTATTTTTTACTATGCATTGTAAAACTGGATTTGGACCCATGAACATCTTATATTTACTAGCTATCTGCTATTCATTGGAAACGAAAGGGTTCTGGGGTTATTTCAAGGCACACAGAAGAAAGGGTTTCTCCTCCCAGCACCCACAGGCTGCTTCCTGCTTGTGTGGTACAGCTACCAGCTGGATGTGGGAGACCCAGCAGTACCCAACATCTAGGAGCTTGGCTGCTAGCACGGAATCAGGTCCCCGATGACAAGCTCCCACCCCGACACCAGCCCAGGGTCGTGAAACAGCTCTGGCCTGCAACATCGCAGAGCACTCCACAGCCTAGCAGGCTTGGTCATATTCTCTCCAGTGGGGTCCAACCTCACCACCTAAGGCAGAGAGAGGTCCCTCCAAACCCTTTCCTGCCTTGGTCCTCTCTCTTAGGCCTTCGGGGGTCTATCAATGTATTCTCCAGAATTCTCCTTTATCTCCTGTAGAAGTTATTCATCCCTTACTGATCAATACGGCTTTATATGAAATGTTCCAGTTACTGGTGTGGTTTCTGTCTCCTGACTGGTCCCTAACTGAGATGGTGGCACAGACAGAGCAGCCCTGAACGAGAGGCTCATCTTGTACTCATGCGGTTTCATCCTGGCTTCCTGTACAGCTTGCTTTGGAATCTCACAGGGTCCAAGGCCTTGTTCCTTTGATCGAACGTTTGCTTTCTTTCCCTGTCTTATTGAGGTAGGATAGAAAAAACATAACAGATGGGTAGAAAGGAGGCTAGGAAACTGTAGCTTTAAGGCATGATCAAGTTACCCAAGGTTGCCACACCTTCCTTCACTCTCTACGCCTGTTTTTCTGCCAGGCTCATTACTCCCAAATTAGTAAGAATCTTAAAGATATTGTAAGTTCATAAATTACAAAATTTACATCAAAGACTTACATCTTCAAAAGGAATTATACGTGAACAAAAGTATTAAATGATTGCCATATCTCTAAACTTCAAACGTATGAACAGTTTGTATTTTAACCTAGTTAATAAAGTCTGTATTTGTTTTAACCCTCTAATGGGCAACCAGACCTTAAGAAAACAGACCCAGGTCAATGATAAATGAGTCACAGAATAAACATTCTAGATTGTCCACCTTAAGGAAACCCCAGACCACACTGCATCTCCCCCTCGGGCGCCCACACTCTATCTCCCTCTGAGCGCGTGCTGCTTAAATTCTGCCTAATAAATCTGCCAATGTTTCTCTCTGACGCAGCCTGGAATTGCTTTTTGAAGTGAAATCAAGAAGCTGGCTGGGGCTGAGTTGAATCCCCTTTCTTCTCATACCCAACTGGTAGCATCAACCAAAAGTTCAGTTCCCTGCCAGCTCCCCCGAGGCAGCGATTGCGGGCTCCCCACTCAGTCCTAAACCTGGACCCAGAGTCAAACTCCTGCAGTGTAGATCTGTCTCTGTTGTCGTTCCCCCACCCCAAACAATCCTCAAATCATCGTCTTTCCTAAAATACACTTCACACGGAGCATGCTTCTCCTGCTCCAAGGGTGCGAACACTACCTCTGTCGCTGTCTTCAGTTTAAAGTCAGGTGCAGTCCTGTCCTGCAGCTCAGGGAGTGACTTGACGAGCCGTCAACTAAACTACAATAAAAATTCTGTCTAAAACTCACCTGGCACTGACTAGTACAGAAGGAATGAAACAGCCACAACCAAAACTCCCCACAAGAAAAAACGGTAAGTGGGAACAAGATAGCGGTTCTGATCAACACCAAGCATCCAAGCTGCCACACAGGTGGAAGCGAGAGCTCCGTTCTCCAGGTATGTTCTTGGGGATGCGATCAAATATCCCCAGCGCTTTGTCGCTCCCACGAATGAACACAAAGAGCATGTGAGTTCGAGTGCAAGTAACCATCAGCAAGGATCTTCTCTAGACACAGTTTTCAAGCTGGAGCAGATGGTCTTGCCTCCTGGATTCTCCTCTCCATGGTTCCCTGGCTTTTAAGCCCTGCAGGGAGGACTTGCATCGGTCAACAGATCTGGATGGGAGGGTGGTGACTCGGCTGGTCTGGAGACGTTTTCTATCTTGGGTTTTCTTCAGTACACTAAAATTCACTGGTTTAGATTCTGATTCTGCGCTCACTTCTTTTTATTATTTTCACTTATTTATTATTTACTGCTTCCCATCCATTGTGTCCTATTTTCCACAGTACCTTTGCTATACAGAACACTACATCTGACATATTATTTGTAGGGATAATTTTAGGCCTATAGTGATAGCATCATCCCTGAGAGACAATTTTCATATTCTGTTAGGTTGCTGGTTAATTCCTGAGACCTCCTTAGGCTGATTCAAGGCTTTAGGTTACTTGAATGGCTAGGATAACTGGTAGTTTGACTGCAAACCCCACAATGCCTAGCATCATGTTCTTTGGGGTACAGAAGAGATTGGGGTTTTTGGCAATTCAGAGTGCTTCAGTTAAAGAAACACACACTGTGCACAGTGAACACCCCTCTTAGCAAAGCAGTTATTTCTTTCCATCTCTGGTTGTACATTATCAGCCATTGGTCCGTTCATCTATTTCTCACAGCAATTTACTGAAAGATCGAAAGAGGAGATAGCACACAATATTCTGAAAAGTACTTGCTGTTTCAATCAATGTCAAAGCCTCAATTGGTAATGATCTGTATCACACAGCAGAGTAGATGGAACTTGAAAAAAAATTTCCATAATATAATAATGGTTTTCAATCTGGCACCAAACTATTTCCAATAACCAAATTCCTATTTTAAGATCTATTACTTTTAATACCTTAGTTACATCACATTGCCAGGACCAAAGCCCACGACTACCACTAACTGCAAGGAAGTTTACAAAAGTGAGTTTTTCTTTTTCTAGCCTCCAAAGCAGAAAAGGTAATTTATAAAAAGATTGAGCTATCAACCTTTTTGTAGTAGTTATTTATGGCAAATGTTACAATTGAACGATGATGAGCAGAATTTGTACTAATTCAAAGTATGAAGAGACAATATGTTTTTTGTTAAAAAAAAATGTTGAGCTCCAACCTTTAGATCTACCACAACTTCACTGCCTGAACCTCTCCTTTACTTAAATTTTGAGTTTCTGAGTTTTATTTTTTACTTTTGAAATGTAAAGAATACATATCCCAAGGGAGAATTTGTATAGATATGAAGCACCATGGACATATTAGGTGCTAAGTAAACATGATTTACTGTGATTGCCCTTTATTTACTTAGCTGGTCCTCACTGGCAAAGCCTAAATCTGTCCCTCTAAGTGGTTTGATAATTACCACATTTCTTATTACAACCTGCCAGATTAGTCTTTCTCTTATTGTTATTTACCAAGAATACACAGGCATACTGAACCAAGAGCCAGAAATTTTTAATGAGTGCATAATTATTTTTCTTTTATACTTCAACCATTTCATCAACAGTTATATTTGCTTACACTGTGCATTTTTCTAAAGAGGAATGTAATAGTGTCAAGCATGCATTCAATGTCAGTAAACTAGATATACTCCAGATTCTTACTGTTCACATTTCTATCTTCCCACTTAATATTAATTGTGCCCTTAAAATGAGTTTAGTCAAAGTTCTGAAGAATTCATATATAGTAGCAAAAGGTGGTCAGATACAAAGAGCACCCTGCACATTTTTACTCTGGGTTGCAGCTTTGACTTTCAGAGCTGTACACATCAGCAGCATGAAGGAGCATGCTGATTTCCTTTGTGCTTCTACTTCTCTGTTAATTAAAGCACAAGTGGGAATGTGCAGTCTTGATAGCTCAATGGATTTAAATATCTCAACTTCAGAGCAGTGCCACTTTTTAGTCCTGTGTGCCCCTGATACAAAAGTGATCTCAGTTTCCTTCAAGTCTCTCATTAGCCAGCTGAATTCATTGGCTCTGCAGGACCCTCTTCCGGGGACAAGACAAGGAAAATGAGCTTGTGGAGGGAGGGTGAGAGACGACATGCAAATCTTCAAAACTGAGTTTCTAGACACACTTAAAAACAACAGTTTTATGGGTTCCTTTTTGCTTTATCTTTAAAAACAAATGCACATTAACATATTACAGACATAGCATTTAACACAAGTATTGACATAAATACTTTGAAACAGCAAGCTGCTGGTTAGCTGTTAGTTCTAGAGTGTGATTATCATCCCTGGGAACAAACACTGACAGTAACACAGGAAATACAATACACAGAAAGAGAAACTGGATTGTAAAATCTGAGAGAATTTCCCACAGTACAACTGGAAGCTGTTCCCACAGAAATAATAATCGGCATAGAACATATTCTCATACACCAAGCTGACACCACACGGACGCATGGATTTCAGAATAATCAAGGAAGCCAAACACTCAGCACAGTCCATGCCAAATGCTAGAGCTGCCTGTGGACTGTGAACACACTGCAGGTTTTTCTCACAAATGTGATACTGCAAAAGCACTACATACACAGTGAGAATGCCCATAATGCATTGTAATAGACCTTGACTATCAGCATGTTGGTGAGCTTCTTGATGACTCCAAGAATGATATTTACTATAGTATTTAAATTGGAATTATGTTCATATTAATGAGAGATCCATTAGTCCTTGTTCTCCAACACTCTAAAGACAAAGTCAGTGATTTGTGGAAATGGAGTCACCATCAGATAACTTTCCTTATCTATGAGAATACAAAACAGCTTTTATGCTCTGGGGTAAACATTTAAATAATATCTTTTAATATTATGAAGGTTTTTCAATATTTTTTGATAGTTAACCTAGATAATTTAAAACTTTAATTAAGAGTTTTAAATACATACTTACAGCATCTGTGTGTGTATGAAATATTGACTTACATATAGTCATCTTGGGCATGATAAAGATCATTTTATGCCACACTCTTTACCATAAATTTCTTGTGCCACGGACTAGGCTCAGTTAAATTTTTCTCATATCTTCATAGAATTCAAAATGCATTGAGTTATACAATAAATGAATATATAGATTTTATGTCTTTGAATTATATTTACTGCCATATGTTATGGTTTGTGTCTAGATGTCCCCCCAAAGCCTCCTGTGGTCGTAGGTGGGGCGTTTTCAGAGGTGGCTGGATCTAGAGTGTGTGATTATTAAATTAGTCCACTGCTTTGTTTGGCATAATTCTGCTGGGATCAAGGATGTGATACTAGGATTAAGGGCACTAGGACTAAGGGTGAGTGTGCTACCCACCCTAAGGACAGATAGCCTGGATAATATATAAAGGACAGAACGAGGTTTGTCTATTCCCTTGCTTGCATCCCTTGCTTACCTTGCTGTCTTCTACCTATCTGCAAAGTCACCTTGCCTTGGATCTAGCTGATTATGGACTGAAATCTCTACAAACAGTGAGCTAAATAAACCTTTCCCCCTTAACTTTGGGTGTCATGTATTTTGTCTCAGCAATGAGAGAAAAGTAACTAAGACACCACATTAGTCAAATTATCTCTGCACTTCCATATCAAGTGCAGAAATCTTTTCTGCATAAGTCTTGGAGTCTGGGACAAACCTTTCTGTCCAGGCACTCTGGACCTCCTAAGTTAGCCTATTATTTAATAGCACTATTTTTAGAAATATGCTATTTATTTTGAACTCAAATCTATCCTTCTGTCCATATTTTTTCTCTTTTTAAAAATTATGCTTCTTGAGAATTTTTAAAATAGACATCATGTCTTCCTTTAGGCTTGGCCAACTCTTCATGGCTGCCAACCCCCTTAAGAGTCCTGTTTGCCGACTGAGTCGTTCAAATCACATTTTTATCAGTGTGTCTTAAACAGTGGCATCCAGCATTTAACACTATGCACCAAAGGTAGTACAAGTGAGGAGCTTTAATTTTCTATCATTTAGTTCATTCTGCACATATGAAGAAGTGCAATATGCTGGAAAGAGCTCTGTTCTTGATGTCATGAGCTCTAGAATTCCATCTCAGTTCTGCCAAAACTTAGAAATTTAACCTTTGGCAATGCAAGTAGAGTGGGCCCACAATTTTGCTTATTATTTTAACAAATACACACAAAGAATACCAGCATCTAAGCTTCAACCTCTTGCGTGAGGGGTCAAAAGGGTACTCGCTAAAGAAATAGAGAGAAACACACAGGACTCAGAACAATTCATGGTTATGAAACACACTCTCAGATGTAGCTTAGCAAAAATTTCCTCTGAAAGAATCAGAATTTTCTCCAAAGAAACAAAATGTCCCTGAAAGAAAGACCTCCACATAGTGGCATTTATGCAGACTCTAGTGGAAGGGTCAGCTTGCTGTCCAGTCATTTCAAGTACAAACAAATCACACCCGTCAACAAAATCTACTTATGTATCTGCACATTCAAATCATCCTTTCAATAGCTCATGCTCGTATATAAACAAATAGTCAAAGATCACCAGGTATATGACATGAAAGGGAATATTAAGCCAGGCAAGGTAGTAAATGACTAATTCTGGCATTCTGGGAGGTTGAGGTAGAAGAATTTGCAAGCTCGAGTCCATCTTGGATGACTTAGTAAAACTCTGTCTTAAAAGTAAAAATTAAAACAATGAATGTAACTTAGTGTGAAGACCCTGAGCCAATACACCAAAAGAAGAAAGGAAAAAAGAAACAAAGAAAAAAGAATATGAAAATAATCAATTTGTAAAAAAACATTATGGAGGAAATTGATACACAGGAACTGGGATAAACTTAAACTTTGAAATTAAGTCATTACCTATTCTGATTATGTTCCACTTGCCATATCTCCACTCCATTTTATGCACCCCTATTTTATTGCTAAAATAAAAATGTCAATAGAAGGTAGGAAGGAACTCTCACAAGACCAGGATGAAAGAAAGAGGCCCCAGGTGAAGGAGGGGACAGAAAGCTACCAGACTTGGCGCGTCAGTCCCGTAGGCCCAGCACTGGGCCAGTAAGAGCTACGTGAAAAAAAGGCGTAAAATCTAAGTAAGGAAATTACTCCAGAAACAGTGTAAGAAAGTATCAAACAACTGAAGGTTCTCAGAAGTATGAATGTGAAGTGTGCACAAAAGTAATCATTCTAAGAAATTTCAAAAGCTTCTAGGAATTAATTATGAAAATATCCAGTCATAAAGAAGCCAAACACCCTCACTGGAAGAAGGATAGCCTATTTAACAAATGGTGCTGGAAAAATTGGCTAACCACATGTCGAAAATTAAAACTAGATATATGTCTCTCACCATGTACTAAACTCAAATCAAAGTGGATCAAAGATCTAAACATTAAAATAGAAACATTAAATTTACTGGAGAATAGAATAGGAAGAACCCTCGAAGACATAGGGGTAGGAA